>JAMKQA010069933.1:0-19406 GCA_024699735.1 Posidonia australis | reverse complement strand
TATAAATTACTTGTCTACATCAATTGCTCTCACCTTTCTCTTGTATGTTATATTGATTGCTTGAGTAGTTAAGCTATTTATACGTACAAAATAAACTCCTTACATGTAATTTTTCATTCACCTGTAAAAACTGATATAAGTAAATCAAAAAGTGTTAATTCTCTATTCACCCTCCCCTCTAGAGGAACTATTCGATCCTACACCCATCACTTAGGGGAGGGCCCTCAGCCCTCCCGGGCCTAAAAATGCCACCACTACTCCGTCGATCGTCGATCACCGTTATGGAAGCTGCTGGAAGCCTCTGGATGCCCCTGTCGCTCACAACCTCCTCTAGAAGACCTGCCTCCCTGTCAGGAACCTCCTCAGCTTGCCACGCCTCCTCCGCAGCCACCGAAGCAAGGTCCTCACCGCTGCAACTTCCTATCACTGGCACAGGGGACGGGGGGAACACACCAGACCTCCTCGGTCCTTGTTGACGCCTTCAGGAGTCTCCTCAGGCCTCCCTGAAGCTCCCCCGATCCTCGTCGCGCCGCTCCAACTGCCGCGTCGTAGCCAGCTCCTCTCTTCGTCGTCTTCTTCAGTATCGGTCAACACCTTGCCAGAGCCAGAGGTGGGGAGGGCATCTTAGGCCTCCCTAGTCCTACCCACCGTGCTGGAGAGCTCCGCCGTGCCACCCTCAAGCTTCCTCAATCGTCGCCCGCCTTCCTCCACCACTGTGCCACCGCTGAAGACCCGTTGGAGTCCTTGTCAGAGATCGGGCGCCAGTGAACTTCGAAGAGGAGTTTTTTAAATTAGGTCCTGTGGTTTTAGGTTTTTACTTTTAGGCCCTTAGATTCTTATATTTAGGTCCTGTGTTTTTATGTTTAAGCCCTTGTAGTTTTAAATAACTTTTATTTCTTTATTTTGTTTCTGTAAGAATTGCATATAACTCCCTACATATTTTAATTTTCTATCTTTATTGCATTCATACATGTTTTTTCATATTTAAGTCCTTGAGATTATATTTTCTTAGCAACTAAGTCCTGAACATTTGCATCGTGCACCTGGATCTTTTTAAAAGGAATTTTCCCGATAAAATTTGCATTTTAAACCTTGAAAGACTTCATAATCACACTGATCATCATAAAAGTCTAATTTTTATCACATTTAAGCCCTGAAATTTTGCATGTACCCCCTAGATTCATAGCAGACAGTCATTGACTATAGAAAATTTGCATCCATGCCCTTAGTCTAATTTCAAATTCATCATTTAGGGTTTTAATTGTTTTCACACCCATTTTTGACAATTTCCACTTATTGCATTTATAATTTGGCACTTAAACATAGTTTTCATTTAAAAATCACGTTTGCATTGTAAATTGATCTTTAACTTAACATTTTAGTCACATTTGCACTTTATGTGTGAATTTTGCACATTAGACCCTGAACTCTCAAGAAATTACCAAGGTGCAATTTTCACACATCTCAGTGCTACATTTTCTTTTAATCCATCATCTGCACACTAAGATAGAGGTCACTAAATATATTTGAATCCAAGTTTTCCCCTTTTTTGTGAATTTTGTACTTTGGTTCTTGTACTTGTCCTTTACTATATTTACATCATTTTCTTATTTTTAAAACCTTGTCCTTTTCGTTTTTTCTTGCAAATAACATTTTCCTGACATTATGCATACATTTTGGCATATCTTAGATCATGCATCATACACATGCACACGTTTATCATATCTGACCATAGAAATGACCCAATTGCCCGTGTGCCATCAGTTCATGCACATGCATGTTAGTTTTTGTACTCAGTCATGCATAATCTTTGTCTCAGTTATTCCTTCACATCCTCTACACATTTAAGTATACTTTCATGCATTTTGCTTAGTTTCCATGTCATGCCATCCATTTTGAGCAAGCCCGCATCCCATGTGTTTTTCCATGGATTTTACTCTAGCCCGTTTTCAGATTCCTTCGCTTGATATTTGATTTGACTCCCTTTGTTCCATATTTTCGGATTTTTTGATTTGATTTGAATTTCATTGCTCAAGGGCATACACTAACTGACAACAGGCACTCATTGGCCCAATTGCGGATTGTTTTCCGTTTTTTGATTTTTATGACATTTTCCATAATTCCAATGATGTGGATTGACCCCACTTTTGATCCTTTTGATATCGGTGTGATTTTCTAGAACATTCTTTCCAAAAACATCGACATTTCATGTGATTTTTTCATATGTCACCATTTGGTCATTTTGCATGGACATCTTTGCAATTTTTCCATCTTGATTTCTACGACGTTTTCTATGATTTTGATGATTTAAGTTGGTTGCATTTTTTATACTCTTGATGTCGGCATGCTTTCTTGGGCTATTCTTTCCAAAAATCTCGTCATTTCATGTGATTTTCTTTGTCGTGTTGTGTTTCATGATTTCATCATTTCGTGTCGATTTCTTCAGAGTTTTTGCATACCATTTTGCACATCCATCTAGTCTTGTCTTGGCATTTATATTAGCATGATTAGAGCACAATCTAGGCTTAGCAAGCATTCATTCAGCCTCTAGCAAGCGAATTGGACTAGAAAGACCGAGTTTCTCGGGCGTACGGGGGTGCCTAACACCTTCCCCGTGAGTAATAGGAATCCTTACCCATCCTCTGGTTTGTAGACATCTGGCCTTTTCATTTGCATCACATGCATTCATCTTTTTGTGGTTTGTTTGTGGTTTTCCTTGTCTTTCTCTTAAAAGATTAGGTGGCGACTCCATTCTTTTCCTTTTTACCCTATCTTGCACCTTCACCATCCGGGCATGGCTATGGCCTCCTCCCTCTGGACGACTCCGCATCGGATTCTCGGGCGGGCATGGTCACAGATCTATCGCACATTTTCTAGAGTTTCCATGATTTCTTTAAGAATATTTTTTCTTTTACTTGATTCAAGGTCATTTGCTGTGGCAGAGCTAACACAGTCAAACTAGTGGTAGGTTTGAGTCCCTTGAACATTTTTCAGTGTGAGTCATCAGTTGTGGCAAAGTTGGTACTCCCACCTTATTAAAATTGGTGGTAGATTTGAGTATTTTGATCTTAAAGAAGATGTTTTTATGATTTTGTGGAATTTCTGAAAGCTTTTCTAGATTTTTAATATATCTCTATGAATTAAGATAAAAGATAAGGAGCAAACTGTAGAAGACTAGGATGCTGCCACTATGTTAGGTGACAGACCTCGTTGCAAATTTAGCAAGCTACGATCCTCGTCGCCTCTAATACTAGCGATGGGTAAAAACTTGGCGCCAGTTATATAGGCGATAAGTATCTTGGATATCTCTCTTAACATAATTTATCATCTCAGGCTTTAATGTGATACATGAGACATTTATAAAATATTATCATAATTTTTATCATAATTATTATAATTTATGTAAATTTCTAGCACTTAATGTATATGCATATCATATGAATCTTTACAAATGCCAATTAATACTGAAAAATTCTAAAAATATGGATAACAATAAATTATGATTATTTATTTTTATTTTGATTAAGAACTAGATTTTATAATAAGTTCTCACATTTTTAAAATGTTATAATAATATTTAATTCAAGATAATGCTTAAAAATGAAGATAAAATCCAAAATATCTAGATGATTGCAAATCTAAATTAAATCAAATGTATCCTTGATGTTAATTGTTCTTTTCAAAATTATTGGAGATTTAAAATTTAAAATTTGATTTACTTAACATTTAAGTTTAATTTGAATTTGAAATTTATTTCCATTATGAAGATGATTTTAAGGATTGATTTGGTTGTTATTTTTTATTGGATTTGTATGAGGATATTTTGAGATCTTAAGTTTTGAGATTTTACCTTTTTAGTTTCTTGGTGCTTATACTTCTGATGACTGGTTGACATGGAAAATATTATTACCTTTTAGGTATTGATTCATTGTGTCAAGTCAAATATAGAATCTCTAGACTTGTCACCATTCCATGCAGTGACATATAGATTTTGTCGCCTATCTCATTGGTGATGACACCAAAATAATTTTTTTTTCTATTTTAAGTGCTTTTAATCTTGGCCCTTGGATCCTCCACTCGTCCTTAATGAGATTTGGCACCCCCAAACTCTATAAAAAGATCCCTAGGTCAAGAGTTTAAGAGGAGGCACTTTGAAAACCCTAAGAGCTATGTAGAAACCCTAGAAAAGAGAGAAAGAGGAGAATTTGAAAGAGAGAGAGAGAGAGAGAGCTACAACCCCTTCACCTTGTCCAAATCCCCATGGGAAAAGCCTAGATCCATAGAGATCTACTCTTTTCAAAGCCAAAGCACACCTCTGGAGCTCCATCTGTGTCTCCACTTCCTCAACCCCATGCTTAGAGAACAAGGGTGAAGGGAGTATCTTTCTAATTAATTCATTTTTTTATATTATCACTGCATTTAGTAATATAAACCCATGGCATATGCATGTGGGGACAATCCCCCGACTAGTATTTAGTTTTATTTGTTCATGTTATTCATTATTTTATTTTGATGTTGTTTACTACACCTAGTCTAATCCAGATTCATTTTCTACTTATTTTGATGGAAAGGAAGATTACATAGCACGAGGAAGCCACTAGGTAGCATCCTACCACCAACCTAGTGAATCGAGAACCCACAACCACAAATACCATCATCATCTCTTGTAGGCATCTTATCAGCTAACATCATCAAAAGACAAGTGGTGATTACAACAAGAGATGTCGACATTCGTAGAGATGCCGACGACCATCGACATCAACCCCCCAAAACCACCATCCATAGAATTGGCGATTACGATGGAACTAGTTTAAGCCAACCCTCCGTGCTATGTAAGTAAATTCTTCCTTTCTTTCTCCATTTATTTTTTATTTATTTCTTAAATTTAAGTGTAGTTTTTGGTCTAGAACCCATGTGTTTAGGATTTCACAGTGCTTGACCTTTATTTAGTTTTTTTTCTAACAATAAAAAGCTTGTAACTCAAGCCGCCTATATCATCAATGCTGAGTCTCATCGCATCAAAGGCAGCGACGCATATCAGCACCTTTTATAGAGGCAATAGAGTTGGAACAGAGGTTTTTATAGACAGCAACGTAGTTGGATCATTTGTTTTTCCTTTGTTTACGTTGTTTTTTTTCCTGAGATGTACAATAGTCTGAAAAAAGCCCTATCCACTTGCATTTTAGTTTTTTAATGTTTCTTAGGCTTGTTTTTTGTCCACCAATAGGGTGGAAACTAATTGTTTTATAATAAAGTTAAAGTTCCTTGAGGAACCTCTCTCTATCTAGAATGATCAAGCCGAGTGAACAGGGCCAACACAAGTTGCTCTCCCATGCTCTATGCTTGATCACGATTATTAGATTTAGACCTTAAGGTGTATTAGGGGCATATTACTGACTTTGTCTCTCTCTCTGAGTCAGTAATATACCTTAGTAGATATTTGTTACTTTATTGTTTTATGTTTATTTATTACTTTGTGGATTGCTAGGAAACGACTCTAAGGACAAAATCCTGAGTTATGGGCTCCTTTTTAGAGAGACAAACCTACAGCCTAGACCCTCTTTATGGACCTACCAAAGGAGCAAGAGTGGTATCGGAAGACAGCCTTACCCCCCAGCCTTAGGAACCCAACAGTTGAGAGAATGTAAGTTAATTAATCCACTAATTAACTATTTAAACAAGTAAAATCAGTATTTTGTTTGTAAACTTGTTTATTTAATTAGCCTTGTTTGATGTGCAATTTGTCCAAGACAAAACTCAACTTCTAAAATGACAGGCACATTAGCTGCCTGTTTGATCGACATCGCTCTTCGCCATCGACTTGAGCAGCAAAATGTTTTAAGTGCCTTGTTTGTAGGGTGGTTTGTGTGTGATTACATATACAAGTCACAGGAACATTGAGCTAGTAACTTTGGGTCTTTATTTACTTTGCAAAGTTATAATCATTTATTTTTCCCTTGTATTTCATTACATCGAGTTTATATTTTTCTTTTTAGATACTTGTAATAAGGTGTAACGTAATGTTATAAAGAGTCTGTAATTTCCCTTTCTAGTACTTGTAATATTTTGAGAATCAGATCCACAAAGAAGGCTGAACCATGTCATCAGAAATGTGCCATTTGTACGGGGACTCTACCAACATAACAGCCACATCTAGAAGGTCAATCACCTCAACATCTATAACTGAGGCCAACAACACTGGGAGTCAACATGGGTTAAACTATTCTTAGTCATGAAGCTCCTCATTAATGACCAACTTACATCAAGCCCTTAAGGGAGCCACAAGTCAGGCCCATCAGTACATGGCTCAATACAACCCCTTTGGTCCACGAATTCCAAATATTTGTAGACCTTCACCTCTAAGTTATCACCAAGGCCGGTCAACCACACTTGTTATGGGAAATACCTATACAATACCACCAAGCCTAACAATAAATTTCCCAATATAAGGCCCATCCACACAATATTCCCTACAATATCCTATAACTTTGGTCTACTCTTCTGCCCAATAAGCTACACAATCCTCGTTGAGCTACCACTTGCAACATTACCTAGGGGCAACCTAGCCGCTGTCACCGTATCATACCCCAGCTCAACCCTCCTTCTCCCCTCAATACGATACCCCACAACTACAACAAGTCCAAGGGTACCAAGGCCAGGGGCAATTAGTCACTTCAGGGTTGGATGTTAAGAGAATGATCTCAGATGTACTCATGACGGTAGGGGTTACATCTAAGGCATCTATTGGCTTTGATATTTTGAGGTTCCTCTAGTTAAACTTGCCTCTAGGATTCAAGATGCCCAAGATGCAGAAATATGACGGAACGGGAGATCAAGGAGTCATCTAGCTACCTTCACTATGGATGCCATACCCTATCAACATGACAATGGGCTAATAGTATACTTCTTCTTTAAGAACCTTGAGGGAGAAACACTGAGGTGGCTCAACACACTCATAGCATATGACCTTAGTGAATTCAGGATTGTGCTGGATAAGTTCATACAATAGTATGTCCACTGCGTCCAGCACAAGCCTACCATAATAGACCTCATCGCCAAAAAGACGAGATCAGATGATGACTTTATCACCTATGCCAGTATATGGAGGGACATAGCTGCCAGATCCAAATGCTACATCCTAGAAAGCCAAGTAGTCGAGGTCATAGCCTGGAATACTACTAGAACACTCAAAGTAGGGCTACTAGTCACGACTTCTAGACCTACTCCCAACTGTATGATCAAGCCATGAGAGTCCTCCGCAACAAATAGGACTTACAATTCCTAGAGTATGAAGGAAGGTGCAAGAAGAAGACCTTTGGCTACTCACTTGAAGGCGTCATAGGCGACATGGCTCTAGTACAATACCAAGGTCTACTAGTCTAATGCTAAGGGCAGCCAATGCACTATTAGCCATAGTACCAGTAGGGGCAACATCAGCTTCAATCGATACAGCAAAAGCAGCAACCCCAACAATATCAGTGCTAGTTGTCTCCCACCTACCCAGTGTATGTAACAAGCGAAATCAAACAACCTGCACTAGGGACAACAACAGAAGGACAACCATGCCATCCCTCCACCCTAGCATTATGGAGCCACGAGGAGGAGCTACCCACCACTCCTAGAGTCACTCCATGACGTCATTAAAATAGTAGTTGAGAGTGGAGACATACAACCTCTAGCTCCTACCCTGAACACTCCAAATGTAGACTTGACCAAATACTATCCATATCACCAAAAGAATGAGAATATGCTTTAGGAGTGCTTCACAGTCAAAGATAAGATATAGATCTAAATGACCAGGGGGAAATCATGTCGTCCGAGATCAAAGATAGATTGAGGGAAACTCAAGAGAAGCAACATGAAGTGTAGATCCATCAAAACCCTATGTCTAATCACTCAATAACCACATGGAGGCTGAGGATGTCCAGTCAACTGCTTTGCCGGAATTGCTATTCATCCAGCACATACAAGTGGAATCAGAGCAACCAACTAAAGGAGAAAGAGGCCTTGATGCACAAACAATGCCTCCTCAAGAAGTAGGGTCAGACGAAGATACTCTAGACAACAATGCATGGAACATTTAGCAGGTGGAAATGATTAAAGATGCTACAAGATCCCCTCTGATACAAAATGAACCTACTTAGGTGAATGATCCAGAAGACTTGTTGCCCATCTACGATGAATATGTTGACCAAGACTGGTATGAAATAAAGGTTGCACTCAACATTCTTTGTTAGCATTTGCAGCCCTTTCAAGCAGTTCATGCTAGAGATGATCCTCCTCCCAAGCCTCCTAATCCCATGAAAGAAAGTGGGTCAATTTAGGACATCTACGAGTACATCAATCAAGGAGAGATTGGCAGAGATATTAGTGGCCATGCACCAAAGAAAGGGAATCTCCTCAAAGAGATAAAGCCACTAGGGTCACCTTACGGGAGGTAAGTCAAGATTAATCCGATCGTGACCCCGACAAAGTAAAGATTGGGTGTAAGCCAAAAGAAAATTTGAATGATGCACCACCAGCACCTCAAGGCTCCATGCCAAGGGCTGGCTCCTACGGCTGCTTGTGAGGTAAGGCCCTCCATTTGGGAAGGGGGCATGAAATTCGACTGAGCCCAACTAGGGGCAAAGTTAATCTATCTCACAAACATGGAAATAAGACATTTATTTCCTTGTCTCTTTCTTTTCTTTATTTATCTTTGTTCTCTTTAAATGCTAGACTATAAAAACAATAACAATAAATTGTTGAGTGTGAGTCACACCCGACAACTTATAATATTAAGCAGGATTGGTAAAATATTATCTAAGGTCCTCAAGAAGAGGATGTAACACCTAGGGAAGGTCCATCAATTGGGTAGAATAGCCTAAAGATCTCTTCAGATTCGTGGAAGTTTCATGTATTCTAAGAGTACACCCTTAATCACATGTTAATGCCTAGAGAGAGTCTAAGACTTAATGCCAGCTAAGGAAGAGAATTATCTCCTACATAGAAAGGAAAATGAGCAACTAAGTTAACCCTAACCTTGTCCTATCCTCACATACACCTACACGAGGAGGTAAGAGAAAGGCAAACTCAGAGCCTAGGCATTTCATAAAAAGCTGCTCACCTTGTACAACATGACATCCTAGCATAAGTCAGAGAAGGCAATGATGGATGAGCGCACTAGAACACCAAACTTAGAAAATGCCCAAAAAAAGGGAGTGCACGTAAACTCGGGTTTGCTGTCATAGCGTAAATTCCGAAGGTACTCAAAATGGGGGTGAGAAAATGGACGAGTAGGTGTGCTGTCATAGCATAAACCAGGAAGGTGGTGAGAGTAGGCACCTACCAACAACAACAAGAGAGGGGAACCCCAAAAGAAAAGGAAAAAAGAAAAGAAAAGCAATAGAAAGAAAGGAAAGGCCAAGGGAAAAAAGGAAAACATAAAAAGAAAATCCCCTTGGAAAGCTACAGGTGCATTAAGGCCAACCACTGGTGAGTAGCATTAGAGCTATAAGTTGATGCCGAGAGTTTGCGGAATCTTAAGTCCCCCCCATCCTCTCACCACACATAAGAAAGGGACAGGAAACCCTAGAAACTCAAGGACTGAGTAAAAAACGGATACAATAATCAATTAAAGTCAGTACGAAGTCTTAAGTCCTCAAAGGATTAAGACATGATAAAAGGAAAGACTCTCTCACCATAGATAATACAAGGCAGTAATGTTAGATGTATAAAAGGGAGGGTTGTGACTACACTTATATCAAAAAAAATAATAAAGAATTGAAAATTTTAAAAATCCAAAAAATCTGAAAAACCAAAAATCCAAAAAAAAATGGGAAAAACCAAAAAAAATTGAAAAATCCAAAAATACAAAAAAAAAAGTAAGTCTAAAAATCCAAAAAAAAAAATAGAAAGTCTAAAAATCCCAAAAAATTAGAAAACCCAAGAAAAACTAAATAAGTAGTGCCATCCATCCTACATACAAGTAAAAACCTAGTAAGTAGGAAAACTAGAGTTAGTCTGACCAATGATGTAACTATCAACTCACCAAGTTTTAGAGTCAACGTTCTACTCAAGCATGTCTCACGGCTGGGGTGCATTTTCTCAACAAGGACACTACTTTTGTAGTGATCTTTAGAGCACCCACGGATGACTCACAATTGGCATCCACTGGACTCTGGTTTTCCACCTCTTCAGCTGAGGCCAAGATTAATTCCCTCCACTTAGTTTCAAATATAAGGGAGTAAGGGATAACACTACAACACCTTTCCTAGGCAAGAACAACTTAGCCAATCCTTCTGAGGTAAGGAAAGGTGCACTATTGATTACTAACACATATTGTTGAGTGCACGATCGAAATCTCACCAAGTGTTAGCACGTCAAGTCCCCCTGTGATCGAAAAATGAACTCATGCCTTTGGAGTTCATATAGTGTATGCAGACATGCTACTTTAACTAAAAGGCAAACACCGGTTTGACAAAGGAAAGGTTCACTCCCTCATCCAATTCTTTAATCATAGAACTCCTTTACTTGCCAAGTCGAGTTATGGGATGACAGTCTTTTCCCAAGAGTACTAGTCATAGTTGAAGATAGAAAATACTTGACCATAATGAATTGCATCCATCTATTTTGCATATGTCTATATGGTATGGGACCAACTGTACCCCGCTGGCCTAAACTACCATATGGACCATTCGTTGCATCGAATGTTGATCGTGCATTTGCATAGTTTCTTGAATCATGCATCCATGTATTAGTTATCGTGTTATTGGAAGTGGAGCATGGATGGAGCATTGTTCTTCAAGAGTGTTAGAACCCTTAGAACTTGTTATCTTCCTTAAACCAGTTCAAGTCCCACCTATCTATTTAGACATTCCAATCCGAGTAAGCTCTCAAACGGGAAGCCACAACTGTTTCATTTTTATAACCTTTTTATTTTTTGATCAATGATAGGCTAATCTCTCCATGACCATCCTTAGTTTCTTCCTTATTGAAGTGATCTCTACGTGGTTGACATGATCTCGACACTGGCTGCGACACATAGGTCCGAAATCAACTTGACCCCTTCTTGCTTGAGCTTTTAATATGACAGTATCTTTTAATTGAACCACTCGGTTGTGTGACCATGTCTAGAAACCAAGTCTGTTCACCCTTTTCACCTCCACTTTGTGTGACAATCTCCCAAAACCAGGTAGGCCCACCTTTTGGCTGTGTGACAATCTCTCAAAACCAAAAGGTGTTTTCCTTTTTTGGATCCCTTGTGGTGGATTGCTTGTGAGCGAGCTTCCTATTTCAGGAACTGCTCAATGGGAGATATCATTCTTACCTTTGAGCCAACCTTGTCCCAAGATCAACTCCAAGGAGGGGCATATGTAGATATCCCATTTTTGCATTTCCAGAGTTAGTAAGGATAGGAACCTTGAGGCTCTCAAATCACATGGCTAAGGATCTATAACACATTTTCTAGAGTTTCCATGATTTCTTTAAGAACATTTTTTATTTTACTTGAGATAAGTTCATTAGTTGTGGCAAAGCTAACACACTCGAACTTTCGAGCCCCTTGAACATTTTTCAATGCGAGTCATCAATTGTGGAAGAGTTGCCACTCCCACAATATTCAAATTGGTGGCAGATTTGAGTATTTTGATCTTAAAGAATATGTTCTTATGATTTTGTAGAATTTCTGAAGTTTTTCTGGGTTTTATTGTATCTCTGTGGATTAAGATAAAAGATAGGGAGTAAACTGTAAAAGGCTAGGATGTTGCCACTATGGTAGGCGATAGACCTAGTCGCCTCTAATACTAGCGACGGGTTAGAACTTGGTGCTAGTTATAAAGGCGACGAGTATCCTAAATATCTCTCTTAACATAATTTGTCATCTCGGGCTTTAATGTGAATATATTATCACGATTTTCCCATAATTATTATAATTTCTATAATTTTCTAGCACTTAAATGTATATGCATATCATATAAATCTTTATAAATTCTAGAAAATTCTAGAAATAAGGATGAAATTAAATTAAGATTATTTATCTTTATTTTTATTAAAAACTAGATTTTATAATAAGTTATCACATTTTTAAAATGTTATAACTATATTTAATTCAAGATAATGCTTAAAAATGAAGATAAAATTCAAAATATCTAAATGATTGCAAATCTAAATTAAATCAAATATATTCATGATGTTAATTGATCTTTTTGTAATTATTGGAGAATCAAAATTTCAAATTTGATTTACTTAACATTTAAGTTTAATATGAATTTGGGATTTATTTAAAATTTATTTCCTTTACGAAGATGATTTTGAGGATTGATTTTGTCGTTATTTGTTATTGGATTTGTATGAGGATATTTTGGAATCTTAATTTTTGAAATTTTATCTTTTTAGTTTCTCGGTGCCTGTACCACCGATGACTGGCTGATGTGGAAAATATTATTACTTTTTAGGTATTGATTCACTACGTCAAACTAAATATAGAATCTCCAACCTCGTCGCCACTCCATGTAGCGATGTAGAGATTCTGTCACTGGTCTCATTGGCGATGACATCAAAATATCATTTTTTTTCCTATTTTAAGTTATTTTAATCCTAACCCTTGGACCCTCCACTTGTCCTTGACAAGATCTGGTGCCTCTAAGCTCTATTGGTCAAGAGTTTAAGAGGAGGTACTTTGAAAACCCTATAAGTCATTCAGAAACCGTAGAGAAGTGAGAAAGAGGAGAGTTTGAAAGAGAAAGAGAGAGCCATAGCCCCTTCACCTTGTCCAAATCCTCATGGGAGAAGCCTAGATCCATAAAGATCCACTCTTTCCAAAGCCAAAGTGCACCTTTGGAGCTCCGTTTGTGCCTCCACTTCCTCAACCCCACGCTAAGAGCACAAGGGTGAAAGGAGTATCTTTCTAATTAATTCATTTTTTAAATAATAAATGCATTCATTAATATAAGCCCATGGTATATGCATGCGGGGACAATCCCCCTATTAGTATTTAGTTTTATTTGTTCATGTTATTCATTATTTTATTTTGATATTGTTTACTACACTTGGTCTAATTCAGATTCGTTTTGTGTTTGTTTTGAAGGGAAGAAATATTACATAGTACGAGGAAGCTGCTGGGCAGCATCTTGTTGCTGACCTAGTGAACTGAGAACTCGCAACCACAAATACAACCATCATCTCCCGTAGGCATCTTCTCAGCCGACATCATCAAAAATCAAGTGGCGATTACAAGAAGAGATGTCGACATTCATGGAGGCGTCAATGACCATCTACATCAACCCCTCAAAACCGCCATCCATACATACCAGACAAATTTGGAGGCAAATCCAACTTATAAGCAACTTCACGAATCCTTCTAGCAATCTTGTAGGGCCTAATGTAGTGAGGACTCAACTTTCCCTGGTTTTCGAATCTTACCACTCTTTTGGTAGGTAACACCTTTAGGAAAACAAAGTGTCTTACCTTGAATTCCAAAGGTCTATGCCTTCGGTCGGCATAACTCTTCTATCTACTTTGTGCAACTACTAGCCTTTTTTTGATCAACTCCACTTTATCGACATACTGCCACACAATTTATGGGCCCATGAGCTATTGTTCGCCTACTTCGTTCCAACAGATAGGTGTTCTACAGGGTCTACCATACAGAACCTCATACAGCGCCATTCCAATGCTAGAGTGATAGTTGTTGTTGTAGGCAAATTCAATTAGTGGCAGATGATCTTCCTAGCTTCCTCCAAAGTCCAGAGTGTAGGCCTACAACATATCTTCCAATGTTTGGATAGTCCTTTCAGTCTGACTGTCTGTCTAGAGATGGAAGGCGGTGTTGTAGTTCAACATGGTGCCAAATGCCTCTTCTAATGCTCTCTAGAACCTCGATGTGAATCAGGTGTCTCTATTAGACATAATCAACACTAGAATTCCATGCAGTCGAACTATCTTAGACACATACAACTCTACCAATTGTAAGCCAATCCACAATTACCCAGACTGCGTCATTCTTTCTCCTGGTCTTGGGAAGTCCCATCATAAAGCCCATCGATACATGCTCCCACTTCCAGATCGGAATATCTAGAGGTTGCAGGGTTCCTTTGGGTTTTTGGTACTCAATCTTAACCATCTAGTAGTTAGCACATCTCGCCACGTACTTAACAATCTTTTTCTTCATTCCAAACTACTAGAAACTTCTTTTCAAATCTCTGTACATCTTAGTGCTTCTTGGATGAATCATATAACTAGATCAATGGGCTTCATCCAGAAATCTCTGCTTTACTTTCTCCACCTAAGGTATGTATAGATGTAGGTCATATCTGAGTCCTCCATCCACACCAACGGAGAAGTGAGGTGCCTCTCTTGCCCCCAATTTTGCCCATATCTCTCGTACAAAAGGGTCCAGTTGCTGAGCAGCCACAATTGCCTCCAGCAATCTCACACAAACAAATAGATTTGCAATCCAAGCTCCAGTAGGTCCCTGAGTCTATCTTCGAAGTCTGCACTCAACCAATTCTTTCAGTAAGTACCATTCCTTGATCATTAAGCTGACCATAGTATGAGTGTGTCTACTTAGGGCATTAGCAACTACATTAGCCTTCCATGGGTGATAGGAAAAACTGAAGTTGTAGTCCTTGGGGTACTCTACTCACCTTCGTTGTCTCAAATTTAGATCCTTCTATGTGAAGATATACTTTAGGCTCTGGTGATCTATGAATACCTTGAATTGTTAGCCATACAGATAATGCCTCCAAATATTCAGAGCAAAGACCACTACAACCATCTCCAAGTCATGAGTGGGGTAATTCCTCTCGTGGTCCTTCAATTGGCGAAAAGCATACACCACCACCTTTGCATGCTGCATCAATACATACCCCAACTTAGTCCCACAAGCATCACTGTATGTTGTGAAACTGCCACTAGTAGAGGGCAATGTTAAGACTAGAGATGTGACCAGACGAGCCTTCAACTCGTTGAAGCTCTCTTCGCATTGCAAATCCTAGATAAATGGAATTTCCTTCTGAGTGAGTTTGGTTAAAGGCATTGCAATCTTGGAGAAGTCTAGAATAAATCTTCTATAATATCCCACAAAGCCCAAGAAATTCCTTATTTATGTCACAATTTTGGGCCTAATTCAGCTACTGACTACTTCCACTTTGGCTGGATCTACTTTAATGCCTTCTCCTGAGATGACATGGCCAAGAAATGTGACTTCTTCCAGTTAAAAAACACATTTAGTGACCTTTGCGTACAGCTGATGCTGCCTCAATGTCTCTAACACTGTCTTCAAATGCATTTGGTGGGTCTCTATGTCAAGAGAATATACCAACATGTTGTTCACGAATACCACCTTGAAGTGGTCCAAGTAGGGCCTGAATACTCTGTTCACCAGGTCCATAAAAGCAGTTGGTGCATTTGTCAACCTGAATGGTATGACAAAGAACTCATAATGGCCATACCGAGCCCGAAAGGCTGTCTTGTGCACATCAGTTTCCTAGATCCACAGCTGGTGATTGCCTAATCTCAAATCAATCTTCGAAAAGACTAAAGTCCCTTGAAATTGATCAAACAAATCATCTAGCCTGGGTAGAGGGTATTTGTTCTTCATGGTGATCTAGTTCAACATTCGATAGTTTATGCAAAGGCAGAGCGAACCATCCTTCTTCTTAACGAACAACACAAGTGCACTGCAACGTGACACATTTGGCCTGATAAATCCCTTGTCCAATAGCTCCTGCAACGGATTTCTGAGCTCCTTTAAATCTGTTGGTGCCATCCTATAAAGGGTCTTTGAGATAGGGCTTGATCTTGATACCAAATCAATCAGGAACTCCACCTCTCTGTGTGGCAGCATATCAAGTAATTCTTTTGGAAAGATGTTAGGGTAGTCTCGAACCATTGGTATGTCTTGTACCTTTAAAGTAGGAGAGGAAGACATTGTCACACTAGCTAGATATCCTATGTAGCCTCTTGCTAAGTGGTGGTAGGCCTTGATTGACAAGATTTCCTTCTTCTGTTCTCCTAGTTTAACTCCTTGCACTACACACCACTCCTTGCCTAAACATTTTGCCAAAACTCTTTTCTTAGCACAGTCGATCATGGCTGAATGCTGTGCTAGCAAGTCTATCCCTAGGATTACATCATATCCCTGCATGTCCATAACTATCAAGCTAACCTTGAAGTCCTGGTTTCCCAGCCTAACATCGATTGATCGCAGATACCTCTATGCTAGGCTGTGCTGTCTCAACAGGGTCACTACATCGAGGTGGAAAGCCAATCTAGTTGGCCCATCTCCAACTTCAACAACAAATAACTTAGAGATAGAGGAAAACGACTTCCCTGAGTTGAATAGTACTCGAGCCATTTGATCAGCCACAAGAAAAGAACCTATTCAACACACATCACAACCATAGATCATAATTATTACAGGAACCGTGCTATATACATGACTACATAGGAGATAAAAGATCATAGTATAGAACTCATGACTACTCCTTACCCTTTACAACGTCTCTTGAAGGACCAACATCAGGAGCATTTATTGAGAATACTCATCCCTTCGTTGGTTGATGGGGTATGTCTCTAGCTGGCTTCGAAGGATCAGGGTAACTTTGCTGAATGTGACTGGTCTTTCCCCAATTGTAGCACACCATCTTCTTTGGATTCTACTACCAATGAAAATACTATGCTACTACATGCCCTATACAACCATAGACGAAGCAAGATCTTCTTTCCCCCATGCCATTGCTCGAACCAACCTAACTGTATCTAGCGTTGCCTCCCATAGAGAAGCTGCATCCTTCCCCAACAACTGACTCTGAACGTTCCTTTCTTTTCCTCCTAAAGCTCCCAGAACTCCCAAAGCTCTACATTCAAGAAGTAGAAGCTTGTGGAGCGAACATCTTTCCTTTGCCTTTGGGGTGGTCTTCTAGGAACAGCTTGCGATCTTCCTCATATCGGGTTGCTACTTCCACTACTTCCATCAGGGTTAAACACTGGCAGCCTAGAACCTTTGATTTGAGTGTCAGAGTTAGCCCTTCAACAAATCTCTTAGCTCTGCGCTTCTCTGTATCAAATGTCAATGAGAACTTCTCTAGTTGGGTGAAGGTCGCCTCATACTCGGCTGCCAACATGCTACCTTGCTTCAGATTTTGGAACTCCATGTCTAGCCTATCCCTCTCATATTCTGGGAAGTACTTTTCATAGAAGGCATCCCATAAGTCCTCCCAAGAGATCATCAATTGATTGGAATTCGGGAATTTCATGCGACGTGTGTTTCTCCACCATTGGTCGGCGTCGCCCTTGAACTGAAAGGTAGCTAACCTAACCCATTTCCTAGCTGGGCACTCTATGTCCTCTAGGCTCTTTTTTACTTTTAGCACCCATGCCTCACACTCATCTGGCTTGCCTCAGCCGTCAAAAGTTGGCGTACTCAATCGACAAAATGCTTGAGCCACTGATCCACCTTGGTCCCATCTATATTACTCTTGCTGAAGGTCTAGGCGAAGCCTTGCATCATGTAGCTTAACTTCTGTTGTATTCCTCCTAGTCGCTATCTTGCTCCTTGTCGGAACTTACTGTTGGAGTTCTTCCTCTGTCTCATCCTTTGAGCAGCATCTTACTGCTACCACAATCAAACAAGTCAGATGCATGTACTTGCTACTGTGCAATCCAAATGAAGCCACAATGTTGGAAATCCTAACTTGGTGCACTTAGTGAACCAAAGCTCTTATACAACTTTGTAACGGCCCATGTGCTACACAATAATATCAATACTACCAAAATATTTAATTAAAGCTAAATTAACTAATAACAGCAAATAATTAATTCAAACCTGACTACCCAGAACCTGTATAAGGCTAAGTGATTCTGAAATTTGCACCAGAACTAGATTGCACTTTTGACTATGCACTTGGAACAAAAATACAATAAAATCATGCATGAGTGACACAATCGTTACCCAGTACACACCCCCAAAACCAAAATCGAACCACTCAAGAGAACTACAAAGGATGCAAAGAAACACTAGTAGTGAGCAAAACCATCACAAAATCTAGGAAATCCATTTTTTATTCAAAATATGCCTTTTTCAAAATATACTCATCATTTCTTTGGAAATTCCATGAATCTTTGCAAACCATTATTTTTTTATGCATCTCAAGGGGTAAATCTTTCACTAGAGTCCAACCCAAAACACAAGTCATATTAAAACTCAAAACTCAACTAAACCATGGCTAGAAATAAGTTCAAACCACAAGTGACAACACGGCTAGAATTTGGCAAAAACCACAAGTCAAACCACAACTCGATTCTAGCTCAGAAACCACACACATGGTCCGAACAAAACCTGTCGTATCACCCTAGCCATAGGTGACTGACCTGGTCAAAAGCAGTTAGCGAGGCTCCAACCCTGACCTCATTGCACTACCGTGGTGAACTAGCTTATGTAGGAGTTCAACCGCCACGACCGCAGCGTCACAGTACCACACAACTAACATGCATGGAGTGTCCTTACAATGGCCCTTGTTGCTCGAGCACTTGGGGACTCCAACCTCAGACCCAACTAGCAATGGCACTGAGGGTAGTCTGGGTCTACCATTACCTCGGGTCCTGTAGTACCATAACTCATTGTCACAAGGCTCACTCCTCAGACTAAACTCGACAACCACAGCCTAGGACACGTCTCCGACTATTCAAAGGTCTCAATAACCCTCATTGATACAGTCTGTCGACTTACGTGGTTCTTACAAAACCTCAAAAAATCCTTTTAAAATACATGCATATATTTTGAAAACCTTTTCAAAACATTATTATCATCAAAGCCATTTTCCAAGTATTTCATAATCATTCATAACCAGTTTTAGTCATTTATTAACATAGAATTACTGAAATAACCAAATATAGTCTATTAAAATACTACATTTCGCGTCGGCTACTAGCATTGGACGCTCACGTGACTCCATCGTGCCATAGCCTCACATGACACATTTGTGTCGTAGCCTTGCGCTACAAACTCATGCTAGTAGCTTACACCTACCAATCATGCTATAGTTTTTACATAAAAACTAGAGAACTCAAGCACCGAGAAAACCTTTGTAAAATCCCTTATTAATCATAGCAAAATCACACAATTGCAACCAATCACCATAACATGCTAATCTACTCATTTTTATCAACTTTAGGCAAGAATCTACGATAAAAAAAAAGGGACAGCGTACACAGTGAAGTTTGTTGATGTTTCCTCCTCTTCCAGAGAGCTCTCCTAGGCAAATCCTCTAGCAATGTGTAGACACCCCGATTATGAGGTGACCCAGGAATGAGTGTCCCTATGTTGCTTTGGATGCGATCAGCCCTTAAACCGAGCCCCAAACCCATTAGCCAGAGCCCAAATCAGACATTTGTGAGCAGGGCTGGCGCACCAACTTGGTGCACCA
>JAMKQA010069932.1:0-17636 GCA_024699735.1 Posidonia australis | reverse complement strand
TTTGCATCTTGTTTGCTTTCTGCCTTTTTTGTGTTTTCTTGGTTTTCCTCGTCTTTCCATTAAAAGACTAGGTGGCGACTCCTTTCCTTATCCTTTTTGTTTTCCCTTTGGTGTTTCCGAGTCTTGTCTCTTCATTGGGATTCACCATTTTCACCGTGACTGTATCGGATGTTCCTGTGTGTTTCCGCACACCGGAGTAGGTTTGGCGAACCACGCCTAGAGGTTCCACCGGCATGGTCACTGATGTCGTCCGAACAAATGACGATGTCACCTAGATAATTTGGGATATCAGCCCAAAAAAAAGAGAGAGGGCATGGCAAGATATCGGACTTACCCACTGAAGGGAGACAAATGACGGATGTCGTCCAAACAGTTGACGATGTCACCTAGATTGTTTGGGATATCAGCCCAAAGAAAAGAGAGATGACATGGTAAGTCTTTGACATGCCACACAAAAGCATGGACAATTGACAATTGTCGACCGAGTAGTTAAGGCTACTAGTCCAAAGAGAAAGTAAGGGCAAAATGGATTCCATCTACGCACAGTAGAAATCCAGAAGTAGACAGTGACATAGTCAGACAAGGGCGAACTGACCAAAGGGAAATCTAGACTTTGTTTATTTAAAGCAGAAATCTAGAAAGGGACAAGGAGGCTTCATCTGAATGGAGCAAAGTCATCAAAGAGCAATCTACGCTTCGTCTGCCCAGAATGAAATCTATAAGGGAACATGGAGGCTTCATTTGAATAGAGCAAAGTCACCAAAGGGCAATCTAGACTCTGTCCATCCAAAGCGAAATCTAGAAGAGGACAAGGAGAGACTTCATCTGATTGGAGCGAAGTCACCAAAGGACAATCTAAACTTCAGTCGTACAGAGCAAAATATAGAAGAGGACAAGGAGAGACTTCGTCCATCGAGAGCAAAGTCAACAAAGGAAAATCTAGACTCCATCCGTTTAGAGCATAATCTAGAAAGGGATAAGGAGGCTTTGTCTAAAAGGAGCGAAGTCACCAAAGAACAATCTAGACTTCGTCTGTCTAGAACAAACTGTAAAAGGAGACAAGGAGGCTTCGTCCAAATGGAGAGAAGTCACCAGAGAACAATCTAGACTCCGTCCATCCAGAGAAAAATCTAGAAAGAGACAAGGAGGCTTCTTTTGAAAGAAGTCACCAAAGGACAATCTAGACATCATCCGTCCGAAACAAAATCTAGAAAGAGACAACGAGGCTTCGTGCAAATGGAGCAAAGTCACAAGAGAACAATCTAGACTCTGTCCATCTAGAGTGAAATCTAGAAGAGTCTAAGGAGAGAATTCGTCCGAATGGAGTGAAGTCACCAAAGGATAATCTAAACTCTGTCCATCCGAAACGAAATCTAGAAAGGGACAAGGAGAGACTTCGTCTGAATAGACGAAGTCATTAAAGAGCAATCCAAACTTTGTCCATCCAAATCAAAATCTAAAAGAGAACAAGGAGGTATCATTCGAAAGGAGCAAAGGCATCGAAGGAAAATCTAGACTCCATACATTTGGAGCGAAATCTACAATAGGATAAGGAGGCTTCATCCTAATGGAGCAAAGTCACCAAAGAACAATCAAGACTTTGTCCGTCTAGAGCAAAATCTAGAAGAGGATAAGGAGGCTTCATTCGAAAGGAGCGAAATCACTAGAGGACAATCTTGACGTGTCCGTCCATAGTGGAAATCCAGAAGGGGACAAGGAGGCTTTGTCCAAATGGAGTAAAGTCACCAAAAGACAATCTAGACTCCGTCCGTCCAAAGTGAAATCTAGAAGGAGACAACGAGGCTTCATCTAAAAAAAGCGAAGTCACTAAAGGACAATCTAGACTCCATCTATTCGAAGCAAAACCTATAAGGGGACAAGGAGGCTTCGTCCAAATGGACTGAAGTCACTAGAGGACAATCTAGACTCCCTCTATCTAGAACAAAATCTAGAAGTGGACATGGAGGCTTCGTTCGAATGGAGCAAAGTCATCAAAGAACAATCTAGAATCTATCATTCCGAAGCGAAATCTTGAAATGGACAAAGCGGCTTTGTCGAGAAGGAGTAAAGTCACCAAAAGGCAATCTAGACTTTGTCCGTCCGGAGCAAAATCTAGAAGGAGACAAGGAGAGACTTTGTCCGAATGGAGCAAAGTCACCAAAAGACAATCTAAACCCTATCTGTTTGGAGCAAAATCTAGAATGAGACAAGGAGGCTTCGTCCAAATGGAGCGAAGTCACTAGAGGACAATCTAGACCCTGTCTATCCGAAGTGAAATCTAGAAGGGTGAGGCTTCGTCCAAAAGGAGTGAAGTCACTCAAAGACAATCTAGACTTCGTCTATCTAGAGGAAAACCTAGAAGGGGACAAGGAGGCTTCGTTCGAATAGAGCGAAGTCACGAGAGAAAAATCTAGACTCCATTTGTTTAGAGCGAAATCTACTAAGAGACAAGGAGGCTTCGTCTGAAAGGAGCAAAGTCACCAAAGGACAATCTAAACTTCGTTTGTTTGGAACAAAATCTAGAAGGAGACAAGGAGGCTTTGTCTAAATAGAGTGAAGTCACCAAAGGATAATCTAAACTTTGTCCGTTTAGAGCAAAATCTAGAGGAGGACAAGGTAAGACTTCGTCCATCTGGAGCAAAATCTAGAAGAGGACAAGGAGGCTTCATTTAAATGGAGTGAAGTTACCAAAAAGCAATCTAGACTCCATTTGTCTGAAGCAAAATCTAGAAGAGAACAATGAGACTTTGTCCAAAAGGAGTGAAGTCACCTAAGGAGAATCTAGAATTCGTCTGTCTGGAAGGGAAACCTAGAAGGGGAAAATGGTAAGATCTCAGACCTTACCAGCCCAAAGAGGAATATGGTCATTGGCAGACTCAGAAGTCTAGCACCAAGCCTAGAGGATGTAGGTATTGGCGGACTCAGAAGTCTAACATCAAGCCAAAAGGATGGAAGACATCGGTAAAGTCAGGGACCCAATGCCTAGAAATGACGAAAAGGATGACACCAAAAGACAACTGGCATGCCCTGGTATCAAAGAGAACAATACCACAAGGCAAGTGACATGCCCCTAGTATCGAGAGGATGATAGTGCTAGATTAGGAAGATAGGGCATGTCAAGGAGATACTAGGACAAAAGATGTCCCTGGTATCAAGGCGAGATGCCGTAGGCTAATGATGCAGGGGTCAGGCTGCGACTGCAAGAGCACTCTGGACCGCTAGAGCTGACTACAATTCATGTTGGCTAAGGCAAGGGATAACGCCTGCTGGATTATCCGATAGTGTGTATGTTCAATTGCTATTCTAAACTATGCTCGAAAGGGAGGATGGATTGTGTTGATTTGATGTAGGCCTTGGATTAGATTGTAGTTTGCCTCTGGCAGGCGTGCTTGGACTGTATTCTGCTCTATAACTTGTTCGATCGTTGTGTTTTGACTAAACTGTTCTTGGTTGTACTATCACCGGGCATTCCCCAAGTAGTGTTGGTAGAACTTCACTGACTGTGGGGAATTGCTGTCATTCTACTAATTCTGTAAGTATGTGTAGTTTGTGCATTGATAAGTGCCCTTGTTGTATATGCACTCTAACCAAAGAGTAGTTGAAATACCTTTGGTTGAAGGTGCTTGATGAAGACCTATAAAGTAATGTGATATGCATGTAGAAAAGCTCTAGCAAGCAAGGTAATGATCACGATGATGATTATTGAGGGTGATTGCTAAAGAACGATTTTATTATTGCATGAAAATGTGCTAATGGATGATTAGAGATTATTAATGTTGTTGGAGAAAGTATAAATGCTTTATTGGTTTGGTGTGATGAATTTTGTGCTTGTTTTTAGTTGTTTTGTGTGTTTTTTTTATTTGCCCTCAGTTAGGCTAGAAAGCTGCATACCTATTGGAGGAGGAGGAGGACACCTTTGACTCAGTTGGCCCTACAGAGATTCACAAGCTGTGGGTGGCTCTCACGGGATAAGTGGTGGTGCTCAAACTCATTGTGTTGAATGGTGTGATGGAGCAGGCTCCATGTCAAACTCTTTAGGGTCCTGCACCTGCTTTTTTGAGATCACTGATATTTTTGTGCTCCCTCGTAGATGCACAATTTCGCTTTATCCCTTTCTTGGAGGTAAAACACACCTAGTCTAAGTAGTAGAGGCTTTTGTTGCTAGAAGGGGGACAAGTCCTTCAAAGGTGTAGACTTGCCAGACACAAGCTCCGACTCCTCTCTAAGGTATGGTAGGAGTAGAGTTACGTCGTAAACCTCTTGCTCTTGGGCTGACTTCTATCTTCACCTTTTCTCTTCTATTTCTTTTATGCCCATGCGGATGTATTTATTTTTTTGGCTCACTCACTCAATCACTCTAGTATTTTATCTCCCTCTTGGAGGTGTAGAGTCCTTGCAAAGTTTGGACGTTATTTCCGACATCGATGCATGGTGGCTCCCACGCTAACCTAGTTGTCTAAGTAGTGCCAACTAAGGGGCAGTACATTCTGATTCAAGCAAGCTTTTCAATTTTCATCATTGGGTAGCATTATAAGGATGTAAAATGTTTTGTTGTTTTTCTTATTTTTGATTTTTTTTTTTGATGCATAATGATGATGCAAAAAAGGAAACAACAAAGAAAACAAGGTAAAAGGATACAACATTGATCCCTACTATAGGCTGCTTTATTCATGCTGTTGATGATGCTATTGGGATCACTAGCTACTTTAGTAGTGCCGCTAGAACTAAGACAATGGTAGATGTGGCTGAAGCTGCTGAAATTATTGTTGCGACTACAACTGTTGTTGAAACTCTTGGGTATGCTAATGTTGTTCGGACTGATAATAGCTATAATTGTTGCATCTTGCTGGGGTCTAGAGTATCTACACTGGTAGGGTCAGATCAGTGCACGGCAAACTAGCAAATCTTAGGTTAAGCCTCCCACAGAGGGACAAGAATAGAAATGGTGCACACGAGTGTCACCAAATAGAGTAGGAAAAAGACAATAGCAGGAAAAAAGCTAATGAGATCAGAGGGATCCCCCCAAAAAGAACTAGGAGAGAGGAGATAGACCCCCAAAGTTCTGACATCTTCGAAGCTTGCAGGCTCAAGCGAGGAAAGGCTAGCTATGCTAGGGTGTGTAGGTGCTAGTACAGGTGTAGTTGTAGCCTCCTATGTATTAACGATAGTAGGCCCATTATCAATCAAGGTTTGAATGACATCTCGCAAAGTTTGGCAATTATCAATCGAGTGCCCTAGGGCTTGATGATAATCGTAGTGTGTGCTTGTGTCATACCACTGTGGGAGTGGGTTCAGTGGCGAATGAGGATCTAGAAGCCTCAATAGTGACACAACTTGAGTGAAGATGGTGCTCAGTGGCTCGCCTAAGGTTGTGAAATCACTTTCTGTACAGCAGTCACGCTTCTACTTAGGTTGCTATCCTTGCCAAGATGGTGCGATGTGATGCACTGACTCGACGGTGGAAGATATCTGTGTAGTGTGTGCAGAGCTAGGTGCAAATACTAACTAATCTAGGTTGAGCTAGCACTCTCCTTTGACAAGCGCAATAAAGGATCCAATGTATGCGACAGTAAGCTTCTTGGAGCGATCAGTGCTAGGGGCATTGTTGTTGTTGTAGTAGTTGCTGGAGGTGGTAGCCTACCTAGCAAATGTAGTGAGTGCGAGAAAATCCCCACTTCGCAATGTGTTTTCCATGCAAGTGTTGGCCCAAATCAATGATGCATAAGTAGTGATGAGCTGAATGCAAAGTAAAACTCCAGTCGCTAGTTGCACTTCCTTGATGATGATCACAATAGATTCCTCTTTGGAAGGCCTATCCTTAACCTAGGAGGCTAGGGTGCGCCAATGAATGATATACCCCCCAAATGGCTCATGGGGTCTCTACTTGATTGTGACAAGATCCTCATGCTTAGGGATCAAGTCAAGGTTGAAGGAGTACTACTCCAAGAATGCCTAGGAGAGGTCATTCCAAGTCTTGATAGTGGCCATGTCAAGAGATGTGAACCACTTAAGAGCTGACCCTGTCAGACTTTTCTAGAACAAGCAAATCAAGAGCCTGTCGTTGCCTTGAGGCTGCACGAGGTCTTATCAGAAAGCCTTCAAATGGGCTATAGGGCAGCCTTTACCATTGTTCTTTTCAAAATTCGAGATATAAAAATCTAAGGGGAGTGTTGCCTCTGGAAAATAGCAAAGGTCTCGGAAATGGTAAGGCTAGCGTTGCTTGCCTTGCACTTGGTGAAATGCTTTTTGAAGATCACCCATCCTAGCAAAAGGGAAGTTGCTACTGATGAGGTGGGAGTAGCTAAGGTGGGTCCTACGTATGCTGTATGGGCCGTGTGTGTGCACTCCTATGGATCCACCCTTATGCTTCCTAGTGTTGAAGCGTAGGGGCTAGCATACCCGTGCAAAGGTGCAATGTCTAGTGGTGACATGTGTGTAGGGGCCTGTATTTGATGCAAAGGGGCTGAATAGAGTGTATGTTGTGTTGTGTAAGGTGTAAATGATGGGAGTAGCAGTTGTGGCACCAGTATGGCTCCGAGCAACAAGCTCAAGAAGTGCTATACTCCTGCCAAACCAAAGGATTGGCCACCAGGTGATGGAGTTGCATGCTATGTAGAGTACATAGATGGTGCAATAGGTAGAGATGACACCCCCATGACTGGAGCAGTGAGGAGCTGGGGCGATGGTAAGAGCAGAAGTGCAATGGTGTGAGCCTGCAATGCTAAAGTGGGCTTCACTAGATCCTCAAGGGTCAAAAGAGGAAGAGTGATAGCATGATGAAGGGAGAGAACCATGTGCTCCAGCTTCTGGACCAAGGCCATCAGATGCTGAGCTTGCATGGCTGGAGACCCATCAAAGGACAGGTCAGAAGGAAAAAGTGGAATAGGGACAGAACCTAGAGCAAACGAAGCCACCCTAGGCCGAACGCCTAAAATAGGAGAGCCCAAGGAAATGGGTGCAGATGGCAGTATCTTTAGAACCTTTGTGGTAGTCACCAAAGTAGACTCGGTGACTGACTCTACGTTAGCGAATGTCTGCCAACACCCCAAAGTGGGTATACAATCCCCATGCATTGGGAAGAGGAACGTATAGAGGAAAGGAGAAATAGCTGAAGTCAAAGTGGAAGGAGGGGTCTAATTTAGGATCTCCTCTAGAATGACAACAAGAGGCTCACTGGTTTGCTGTGCCATGGTTAACTACAAGTGGGTACAAACAAGGCTGTAGTGGAAGGCAGATGCACAAGCTATAGAACTAGCTATTGTCAAAAGTGACAAATAACTCAGGAACAAAAGAGGAGAAAACCACGAGAGGCCACCCACAATGGAGATTCTCAAGTTCCTAGCCAAGGACCTCGCACCTAAACACCTATGGAACATGCAACAACAACAAGAGCCAGAACCTAAGACAAGGATGAAATACAAGTTTGAGGGTTGCGTGAATGGCACACGATGCAAATGAATGCCTTATTATGTGCTCTCTTACCATGCATATCCCAAGTGAGTCACCCATCCGAGACGGTCTCTTGGGTTTTGATTTGACACTGGTCAGAAAGTAAGCCTCTCGTTCTAAACCCTGGCTAAAGCACAGGTAGTGAAAGAGTGGAGCGTTGGGAGCCTCGACTCCTATAGTAGTAAGGAGTTTTATCCTCTACTAACACCCACATGACCCTAGACAAATGGGGACAGATTGGCAACACATCCCACGCTGAAGCCATAGAACGGGTGTGACCATGCCAACCCAGGGATCCGACGTGGAGTCGCACAAGAGGGAGAAGATCACAGCCATGCCAAGATGATGAAGGCGCGAGATAGGATGAAACGAAAAAGAATTGGAGTCGCCACCTAATCTTTTAAGGGAAAGAAGAGGAAAGCCACAAAGCAACCATAAAGGATGAATGTATGAGATGCAAATGTGAAGGCCAGATGTCTGCAGACTAGAGGATGGGTAAGGATTCCTATTACGACGAGGAAGGTGTTAGGCACTCCTATACTCCCGAGAAACTCAGTCTTTCTAGTCTAATTCGCTCGCTAGAGGCTGGATGAATGCTTACTAAGCCTAGATTGTGTTCTAAACATGCTTATGTAAATGCCAAGACAAAACTTAATGGATGTGCGAGATGGTAAGCAAAAACTGCGAAGAAATCCACATAAAATAACGTAATCATGAAAAATGACATGACAAAGAAAATCACATGAAATGACAAGGTTTTGGGCGAGAATGGCTCGAAAAATCATATAGGTCTCAAGAATGTCAAAAATGCAACCGACTCAGGTCGTCAGAATCAAAAGAAAGCATTGCGGAAATCAAGATG
Source organism: Posidonia australis (assembly GCA_024699735.1). NCBI lineage: Eukaryota > Viridiplantae > Streptophyta > Magnoliopsida > Alismatales > Posidoniaceae > Posidonia > Posidonia australis. Next base: position 9,325 of record JAMKQA010069932.1, on the reverse strand, counting down.
GGAAAACTACAAAGAAGTCTGCATAAAAACCGATAAACTATGACATGTGAAGAAATTCACATGAAATGATGATGTTTTTGTGAAGAATGGCTAAGAAAATCACACCAATGTCAAGGGGATCAAAAACACAACAGACGTAAATCATTAAAAGCACAGAAAACACCATGGAAATCCAAACGAAAAAAATGCAAAGAAATCCACATAAAACAGGCAAATGGTGACGTGTAAAGAAAATCACAAAAAATGACCATATATTTGTAAGGAATTGTTCAGAAAACCATACTGATGTCAAAAAGATAAAAAATGGAGTCAACCCAGGTCCTTGGAATCATAAAAAAGTCGTGAAAATCAAAAAGGAGAAGTGATCCACAAACGGGCCAATGTGGGCCTTTCGGTCAGTTCGTGTATGCCCTCAGACGATGAAATTCAAATCAAATCGAGAAAGTTCGAAACGTAGGAGTAAAGGAAATCAAATCAAATGTCGAATAAGGGACTCCGAAAACAAAGTGAAGAAAAATCCACGAAAAAAACACATGAGATGCAGGCTTACTGAATAGGGATGGACTGATACGCAAATGCGGCAAAAAGCTATATAAAATGCATGAATGTGTACCTAAGTGTGTAAAAAGTGCTAAGGAATGACTCGAACATGAATTATGTGAGACTGAGTGCAAAAACTAACATGCAGGTGCATGAACTAGTGGCACAAGGGCAATTTGGTCATTTTAATGGCCAAATATGATAAATGCATGTATGGGGATGATGCATGGTCTGAGATATGTCAAAATGTACGCAAAATGTCTAGAAAATGTCACTGGCAAGAGAACATGAAGAGGAAAAACAACAAAATGATGTAAACACAATAAAGGACAAACACAAGGGCTAAAATGCAAAATTCATGAAAAAAGGGAAAATCATGATTAAAACATATTCAATGGCCTTTGTCCTAGTGTGCAAATGATGAATCGAACGACAATGTGGAATTGAGATGTGTGAACATTGCACCTAGGTAGTTTCCTGAAAATTCAGGGTCTAAAGTGCAAAATTCACTCATAAGTGCAAATGAGCTTAAGCTATGAAACTAAAGATCAATTTACAATGCAAACATGATTTTAAAGGGAATCTCTGATTAAATGCAGGATATGGAATGCAATAAGTGAAAAATATCAAAAATATATGAGAAAACATTTAAAACCCAAAATGATGGATTTAAAATTAATCTGCGGGTCTAGAAGCAAATTGTTTATGTCCAAGGATTGTTTGTTAATAACATAGGGGACTGCATGCAAATTTACATGGCTTAGATGCAATAAAAACTGGACTTTCATGCTGATCAGTGCAATTATGTGATTTCTCAGGGTCAATATGCAAATTTTCCAAGAAGAACTCATTTTTAAAAACTCTAGGGGCTTATTACAAAAACTCAAGACCTAAATGCAAAGAAATCATGATCTCAAAGACCTAAATGTGATAAAACATGCATGAATGCAATAAAGATAGGAAATAAAATATGCAGGGAGCTACATGCAATATTCATAGGAAAAATAAAAGAAACAAAAAGTTATTTAAACTGTAGGGGCTTAAACATAAAAAAGGGACTTAAAAGTAATAGAGGGAGGACCTAAATGCAAAAACGTAAAACTAACAGACCTAATCTAAACCCTCCTCTTCAAAGTTCACCAGCACTCCAGTTGTTGGCGAGGACCCTGGCCAGGCCTTGGCGGGGGCACGGCAACAGGAGGGCTCCAGCGACGGTCCAAGAAGCTGTAGGGAGGCCCAGCGAAGATCTCTAGCGAGTTGGACAAGGCTGGGGAAGCCTGGGATGCCCTCCCCACCCCTAGCTCAAGCGATGAGTCGTCGACGTCAGAGAAGAAGACGCCTGGAGGCGACGCTATGGTTGGGACAACGTGGCGAGGGTTGGAGAAGCTCTGGGGTGATGCGGCGAACATTCCTGAGGCATCAGGCAACTTCGTGAGCAAGGGAGTCATCCTCCCCATCTTCTTGTCGACGGTGGTGGCGATGGTGGGTCGTTGGGGCGTTGCGACGATCTAGGCGGCAAGACGAAGGCTCTCCAGAGTTCATGGGGGGGCTTAGGGATCATCGGGGAAGTGTGTGGTGGTTATGGCGGCACTTGATGGGTTTCGGTGTTTCGAAGGAAACGGTAGGCAGTTGTAGGGCAGCGGCGCGATGATTCTCAAGCATAGGAGGCCTGAGGCTCCTCCCCTGAGTGATTAGAACTTAGGGAGAAGGAGGAGACGGAGGAGAGGCCCACGAGGCCTCACTCAAAGCCAAGAAGCCACTGGCTTCGCCGGCGATGGAGAACCCATCACCGGAGGGAAGGAAGGTGAATGGCAGGAGCAGCCCACTTCGGCGACTCCCATCCGGAAGACTCGACCTAGCCTAACAGGACCAAAAGGAAGAGACTTCGAACTTAATGGGGAGGAGTGGTACCTGGCTGCTGTTCTCCCGATGAGGCTTGTCGACGATGCTCCTTTGGTGGTTGCCCCGGCAGAGTTGGCTGGGGTTCTGGGTTGCGAAAATGGGTGGAAGGAGATGCTCTAGATGTATGGAAGAGTGCTGGGTCTCTTGTCATTTGGGTGCAGGGATTTTCTTTGGGGATCGAAGTGTTGGAAGAAGAACCCTGGTAGTCGTCAGTGGCGAGGCTTTATACACCGGGGAGGCTTTTCCCGGGTCATTGATCCTCTTCCCTCCAGTAGATGAGCACCATTGGATTGGGCGTGAGCTAGAGGAGGTTGGCCAGAGATCACGAGATGAGGGGATTTGCTCCGGATTCTTCGAGATGTCGTCGGAGTTCTCGTCGGAAAAGTCAAGGGTCGTCGGAGTTGCCATCGGAATTTTTTTTACTCTTTTATAAAGTTTTCTGATTTATGGATTAAATGGGTTATTGGGCCTGCGATGGGTCTGTGTTTTAGGGTTTTCTTTTTTTTTTTTAGTTTTGGGATTTTTATGGATTTTAGGGTTTTGATTTTAGGTTTTTAATTGGGTTTTGTGGTTTAAATTTAATTTCTGATTTTGTGATTTAGGGTTTAATTAGTTGGTTTTTAAATTAGTTTTTTCTTTTTGTGTTTTAATTAAGGTTTTTGTGATTAAGGTTTAGGGATTTTTAATGTTTTATTTAACTTAGTGTTTTTTGTTATTTAATTAGATTTTTAATTTAGGGGTTTTAGATTTAGGTTTTTATGGTTTATTTTAATTTAGATTTTAGGTTTCAGTTCTAAGTTTAATTTGGTGATTTAATTAGGGTTTCAATTTTTGTTTTGATTTTATTGGCTCCTATTTGATTTAATTAAGGGTTTGATTTAGATTTTAATTTAATTGCTTTGTTGCTTGATTTTTGTGTGGATTAGAGTTTCGTTTTTTAATTAGCTTTAAGTTTTAATGGATTTTATTGAGTTTTACTTGATTTGGGCTTTAATTAGGGTTTTTCTTTTAATTAACTTGGGTTTTAAATGGTTTACATGTGTTTTACATGGTTTTGATTTTTATTAGGGTTTTAGGTTTAATTAATTAGGGTTTTAAATGGTTTAAATGGATTTTGACTTTAATTAGGGTTTTTGTTTGATTAATTGGATTTTAAGTGGGTTTAAGTGGATTATATTTAATTTTGAATTTAATTAGGATTTTTGTCTGATTAATTTGGATTTTTAGTGTATTCTATTTAGTTTTGACTTGAATTAGGGTTTTTGTTTGATTAATTGGATTTTAAGTGGATTTTATTTAATTTTGACTTGAATTAGGGTTTTCACTTGATTGATTTGGGTTTTCAATGTTTTAACTGTGTTTTGTTTGGTTTTAATTTTGATTAGGTCAGAGAAGACTGATGTGGGCCTAACTAGGCTTGTGTGGCCATGAGGGTTATAGTGGAGCTAGGGTTTAGGTTTTAGGTTTGAAAATTGGGGGTTTTGGTGATCGCAACCAAAGCATCTTTCTAGAGGAGCTTGTTGTCAAGTGACTTCAAAATCGAGTGTCTACAGATGCCCCTCCCTGAGTGAGGTCGAGGAAATCGAGATTGATGCTCAGGGTTGACAAGACACCCCACTTGAGTCCACGGGAGAGTGGTATTTGCTGTGGGGCCGTGAGCCACTTATTTGTTGGATGCACCGAAAGTCATGACTTGTGGCCCATGCTTGATGCTAATGCAAAGGATGACCCTGATGCTGGGTAATGCATGAGGGTGATGCTGTTGACGAATGGGTAGCCTAGCTCACGGAAGGGAGCACGAGGGATTTCCCGATCTACGTCAAGGGATGCCCGGACAAGACTGTCGAGCTCGTCGCACAATAGGGGGAGACTTGGCAAATGACAGACCTTTCGACCTAGGAGGATGCATGGCAAGATATCGGACTTGCCACCGATGATAGACTGATGACGGATGTCAACTGGATAGTTTGGGGGTATCAGCCCACTCCTGACAATGTGACGGTTGTCAACCGGATAGTTAGGGCTATCAATCCGCTCCTGACAATATGACGGTTGTCAACCGGATAGTTAGGGCTATTAGCACGCTCCTGACAATATAACGGTTGTCAATCAGATAGTTAATGCTATCAGCTCAGTGATGAGTTGACGGACTCATTGCCAGATTGTCAACGCTATCAGCCCGAGGAAAGGAGCATTAGGTAAGATTATCAAGCTTGCAAACTATGGGACAAAGTACGATAATATGATGGACCTATCGACCAGATAGTTTGGGTTATCAGTCCAATGATGAGTTGACGAACTCATTACCGGATAGTTAGGGTTATCAGCCTGATGATGAGTTGACAAACTCATTGCCAAATAGTTAGGGCTATCAGCCCGACGAGTATAAAGTAAGTGGCACCATGATTCGTCCATCTGGGGCGAACCTAGGATGTGATCATCTAGACCTCGCCTGGTTTAGGAAAGGATAGAAATGGCACTTGCTCGACTCGAATGAGTCCCAACAGGACAGATTGAATTCTACCTCAATTGGTACAGAAACCTAGGATGGCTTCATTTGTCCAGGTCTAGGCAACAAAGCCATATTCCTGACTGTTAGCTAGGTAGACCCCAGCACCAAGTCGGTAGGCAGAAACGGGGCAGCAATTTGAAGTAGTTGAGCACACGCTACTGCTATGGCAATTCCATGTCAATCACAATCATCCATACAAGCTGGCAAATGTGTCCCAATGAATTTATTATAGCAATCAAATATAATGATGTGATTACACTTATTTTCAGCCTGTAGTGAACAAGTAGCATAAAACAAGTGTCAACAATCTGGGTCATCCCTGGTTCTCTTGGAGCCTCTTGCTTTTGGAAACAGCGTAGGACTCAGAACTGCTCCATAGATTGGCCAGGTTTCTTCTGCTTTGACTTCGTAGTCAGCTAAACAACCCTTCCCTTCTGTGACTGTATGGTCGCTCGATCGGATGGAGCCAGTGAGCAGGCGTGATAGTTCCTTTGTCGTCACATAAGAGCTTAGGGGTACTCCTAGAATCGAGCTGGCATCGATCCTTGAGCAAAGGAGTCTTGTCGGTAACTGAACTGCCGCATCACACAGATCGAATGATATTCGACGCCATCGGTTAGCCCCGAGAGGATGATAAACTTCATGTCGGTATCATTGAATAATGTTTCAAAGTTGTGAGTTGTCGAAGGAATGATGCGCCAGGTTACCTTGTCTTCTGTCAACCTCTCCTGTCGCTCATACACCTTGCGAACTGATGTGAGGGTGCGAGCGTGACCACTTCGGCAATAAGATTTAATGACTGACCGTTGAGGGCGTAAGACCTCTACACCTAGATGAGCGATCAACCATACCTGTACAAAGGCTCCATAACCATAGAAATGTCGACACTGTCGTAGTGATCGGTCGAGGGCTCAATAAGTCTCTGCTAGGATAATAGGGGCCAGGTCTATCTGACGGGTTATCACCGCCAAAGCAATCTCTGCAACCTCAATGTTCACGACTATCTGGCCATGGCTAAACACCAGCTCGCCTAAGCAGTGAATGACGAAACCTCGGCTATTTTGTCAAAGTAGATCAGTTGTAACATAGGAGACTGCCCATCGGTATAGATTAGTTGATGACCACAATCGCTAGTCAACAGACCAGTCAGTTCACTCAGTACAAAAGAGTATCCGTCTCGTCACATAAATACAAGGGTCAACTCAATTTACTTGAAGCGGAATGTGTGGTTTGCAGGCTTCTAGAATCGAGCGACTGCATATAAGAAGTAACGGGAGACCTCTACATTTGCAATGTCTAAGAATTTTGAAGAGATTCCCCAAGTCTGCAGCTTGTCACGATCATCATTTGTTAACTTTCCGATCCATGCTCGGAGGACATCTGAGCAACTCACCGGTACGACCATCGAAGGCAAGCCCATGACTAATAAGGGAGTCGCGGCCTTTCTTGATTCAAGTCTGCAGAACATTATTAAAAAAGTATTCAGAATGACAAATCACTTTATTCCATGCACACAATATTTCATACAGTCCAATGCAGATAGAAAAGTCATAAATTGCTGTCAAATGCTGAGTCATATGTCAGTAGCCACTCTGAAACTATACAATGGAGAATGCTAGATAAAGGTAACATGCTCACTGCCTGAGTGAACAAGGTTACCTGCCTAGTGACGAGTTGAAGGACTCGTCGCTAGATAGTTAGGGTTATCAGCCTAGGGAAAAGGAGTTGGTCCTCGGATACAAGAAACCAATAGCTTGAACCTCCTCCGATCTTAGAGGAGCCACAAGAGAAAGGACAAAATGCTGGCCTTAGGACTCAAGGAACCAGCGACTCAGATCTCCCCCGGACTTAGAGGAGTTGCGAGAGAAAATGACAAATGCTGGTCCTAGGACTCAAGAACTGGCGACTCGGATCTCCTCCGGACTTAAAGAAGTCATGAGAAAAGGGATAAAGGCTATTTGTAGGACATAAGGAAATATCGACTTTGATCTCCACTAGGATCAGAGGAGTCACGAGGAAAACGATAAAGGTTGTTCCTAGGACACTAGGAAATAGCGACTCGAATCTCCTCTAAACTTAGAGGAGTCGCGAAAAAAGAGATAAAGGTTGTTCCCAAGACACCAGGAAACAGTGATTCGGATCTCCACTGGGATCAGAGGAGTCACGAGGAAAAAGACAAATGTCAGTCCTAGGACTCAATGAACCGACGACTCGGATCTCCCTTGGACTTAAAGGAGTCAAGAGAGAAAATGACGAAGGCTACTCCTAGGACATAAGAAAGCAGTGCCTTGGATCTCCACTGGGATCAAAGGAGTCTCGAGGAAAGGACAAAGGTTGTTCCTAGGACACCAGGAAACAGCGACTCAGATCTCGTCCAAACTTGGAGGATTCATGAGAAAAGGGATTAAGATTGTTCCTAGGACACCAGAAAATAGTGACTCGGATCTCGAAAAAGACAAATGCCGGTCCTAGGACTCAAGGAACCGACGACTCACATCTCCTCTGGACTTAAAGGAGTCACAAGAAAAAAGGACGAAGGCTGCTCCTAGGACATAAGGAAACAACGACTTGGATCTCCACTGGGATTAGATGAGTCTTGAGGAAAGGGATAGAGGTTGTTCCTAGGATACATGGAAACAACGACTTGGATCTCCACTAAGCTTAGAGGAGTCTCAGGGAAAGGGATAAATGTTGTTCCTAGAACACAAGGAAACAGTGACTCAGATCTCCTCTGGGCTCAGAGGAATCACGAGGAAAGGGATAAATGTTGTTTCTAAGACATAAGGAAACAATGACTCGGATCTCCATTGGGATCAAAGGAGTCTCGAGGAAAGGGATAAAGGTTGTTCCTAGGACACAAAGAAACAGTGACTCAGATCTCCACTGGGATCAAAGAAGTCTCAAGGAAAGGATAAAAGTTGTTACTAGGACATAAGGAACCAGCGATTCGGATCTCCTTCGGACTTAGAGGAGTCGCGAGAAACGGGATAGAGATTGTTCCTAGGACATAAGGAAACAGCAACTCAAATCTCCTCTGGACTTAGAGGAATCTCGAGATAAGGATAAAGGCCGTATGCAACTTGCTTGTAGCCAGGAGGTTTGTTCTTGTCTGTAGCTCGCTTGCTCCACTGTGTGACTGCTCTAGCTATTCACTTGATGCTATTGGTGCTGTAGGACGATGATGGTTGATCTAGATTAATCATTGCTCAGATTCTGCACTGATGCAAGGGGCTTGGCTAAATAAGGTTTTATGAGGGCAGTGTTTCCTCCTTGAATAAGATGGGCCTACTGGATGATTGCTAACAATTCTGAACTTGTTGTTGTGTTGCCGACTGAATTCTGGGGAGTTTGTCTTTGGCACTGAACTGTTGACTGTGCTCTTGCTTGCTGACTAGGAGAGTACTGACATTATGACTTTGCTTTGATCTTAGAGGCTTATGGTTGTTGTTGTCCTCATTTCCGCGTTCGAGCTATGGAGCAGACAACATGTTCTGGACGAAAATATTGTCCCAAGAAGGGTCAACCAACAAGACAGCTGACATGCCCCTGGTGTACGGTATCCTCAGCCAAGTCTTTGGTCAAGGAGCAGCTAACATGCCCCTGGTTTAAGACCCAGTGAGACCATGCAAAGTGGACAAATGAGAATGCATGCAGGAATGATAGTGTTATGTTTCATCATTTCTCGGGATTTGGAATGCTAATGATGGTTGCTATGAGAAAAGGAGAAGACCTCGATTCAGAAGACACTACCTGGATTTCTAGGCTGTTGGTGGCTCTCCGGAATGGATGATTTAGTAGGTTAGGCTCCGTGCCAAACTCTTGGAGGCTTAGACCTAATTTTTTGACTTTTGTCTTATTTCTTTTCCCTCTCTTAGGATTGTAGGCTCACTCTAACCCTTGCTTGGAGGTAATGGGCATCCTGATCTGGAGGGGGCTGCTGAGATTGTATGCTAGGGGTGGCTACTCCCATTGGTCATTCAAATTCTTTTGGATGCTTGCTTCGACTCCTCCCCAAGGTAAGTGATAGGGGTAGAGTTGACCTACTTGCCTCTCTCTTAGGGGCTAGCTTCTATCTTCGACTTCTGCCTTCTTTTTTTTATTTTGTGCCCTTGTGGATATGTTTTTTTTTATATTTTGGCTCACACTCATGCTCGCTCCTAACATTTTATCTCCCTCTAGAGGTGTAACCATGCCGGCGAGGAGATTCCGCAAATGAATGCGAAATCGGTCGGCAAAATCACGTCAAAAAACATAAAAACAAATGGAGTCGCCACCTAATCTATTATGGAAGACAAGGAAAACCAAAACATGAAAAATCATGCAAAAACAAAAGAAAAGGACAAGTCTACGAAATAAAACCAGAATGCGGGT
>JAMKQA010069931.1:0-12880 GCA_024699735.1 Posidonia australis | reverse complement strand
TTATTTCGTAGACTTGTCTTTGTTGTTTTTTGCATGATTTTTCATGTATGGTTTTCCTTGTCTTCCATAATAGATTAGGTGGCGACTCCTTTTGTTTTGCTTTTTTCGACGTGATTTTGCCGTCCGATTTCACATTCATTTGCGAAATCTCCTCGCCGGCATGGTTACACCATCATAATCAAACTGGCTTGAAAATTCATGTCATCCGGCTAAATACCAACTAGTCTCAAATACCTCCACGCTAGACTGTGTTCTCCCAATGGAGTGACTACATCTAGGTAAAATGCAAATCTGGCTAGCCTAGTCCCGGTCTCAGAAGCAAATGACTCGGAGACAAAAGACAATGAACTCCTAGAGTCGAACAAGACTCGGGCCATCTGATCAGCCACAAGAAAAGATCCTATCATCAACACACCATAACCATAATCATAATAAGGAATAGTGTTAATTACACATAGGATCCATTATTACTGTACAGGACTTAACTCATACAGTTGTACTAGTTCTCACCTTCTACCACATCTCCAGATGGACCAGCACCTAGGGTAGTAATGGAGAATACTCTCCCCTTGCTAGGCTAACGTGGTGCATCTCCTGCTGACTTTGGCTAACTGGGATAGTCCTTTTGATAATGCCCAGACTTCCCACAATTGTAGCATACCACACTATCTAAGTTCCTCTGCTTGTGCCAACACTACACCGCTACATGGCCCTTCTTGCCACAGACGTGGCATGGTCCCACCTATGGGCCACTACTGGATCCTACATGGCTGAGACCCACACTCTCTTCTCTACCAGATGTAGGCCGTTGCTTCTGCTTCTTCCCGGAGCTACTAAAAATCCCAGAACTTGGTGCTCCAGTCATTGACAGTCGAGAAACAGAGAGTCGGGAGACAGAAGGTCCAGAGATAGACTTCCTCCCCTTTTCCTTCTTGGGATACTCTTCTTGGAATAGCCTACGATCATCCTCATAGCAGCTTGCAAGCTCAACAGCATCCACTAAAGTCTGGCATTTGAAGCCAATAACTCTGGATCTCAGCACAGGATTCAACCCTTCCACGAACCTCTTGGCTCTGTTCTTCTCAGAAATTGTAGCCTGAGAGAACTGCTCTAGCCAAAGGAAGGACGACTCATACTCTGCCACAGTCTAGCTCTCCTATATTAGGTTCCAGAATTCTCGATCTAGCTTATCCCTCTCATTCTCAGGGAAAAATCTCTCATACCATGCCTCTTGAAATTCCTCCCAAGATATCATCAGTAGGTCTGCATTTGGGAATTTGGTGCAACGCATTGTTCTCCACCACTGATCCGCAGCACCCATGAGCTGAAATGCTGCGATTCGGATCCACTTCTCTGCTAGACACTTGATTCGCTCAAGGATCTTCTCCATCTCCAAGAACCAAGCTTCACACTCCTCGAGTGTGCCGCGTGCATCAAAGGTCGGCGTGCCAAGCTAGCAGAACTGCTTAATCCACGAGTGTCCTTTCGCATCGTCCCTGCTGCTACTGTCGAAGGACTGGACGAAGCCCCCCATCATCTTGCCAAACTCTCATCTCATACCCCTCCATGCACTACCCTCTCCTGTCTCGGAGTCGGGTACAGGGGTCTTGCCATGGCTGCGGCCTCAACGAGACATCTTCCTGCCAGCACAACAAAACACGACAACCAAAATTTCAGGTGCACGACTCTCTATTGTGCAATCCTAAGGAACCTCTAGACCGGACATCACCAAGCCAGTGCACTAGGTGTAACCTTAGCTCTGATACCACTCTGTATCACCCTAACCCCGAACACACTACCTAAAACATCGTATCATAAGAAGAATTACACTAAATACAGCAAAATTAAATAACTGTAACTAAAGCTCATCACTAGGAAACAATGTGCGGCTAGAAACTCTGACTTTGGCATCCGAACTCGACTGCACACGATCTACACTTGAGAATCAAACAAAGCACGCATGAGTGACATCTAAGTCACCTAGTACGTGCCCCAAACACACAAACAACAAAATCCGGCAACAATACTAGAAACACAACTTTTACTTTATAAAACTTGATTTTTCCTTTTGAAAATCCATTTTAAAACATCATTTCCTTTTTCCTTTGAAATCACTCAGGAATCTATTCTCAACGCTAAACTCTTTTAAAAATCTACATTTCTTCTCCTTTAAAACATTTGGAAATTTGTTTCCAAAACCATATTTTTCCCAAAACTCATCCTTTCCTTTTATTGCTTGGGATTTCTTTTCAAGACCAAAACCACTTTCAAAACTTATATCTTGAGAAACCACATTTTTACTTTCTCTATTATACATTTTTCAAAATCTTTCTCGTATTCTGAGAAATCCACATTTTCGATCAGATCTAGCCTAAAACACAGTACCTCTCAAGCTCAAAACCAAAATCACAAACATTGGCTGGTAACTGGTTAACACATAACTATTATTTTATTCTAATATTTTAGGACCATTCATAAGTCCAATCCTAACCAAACCACATTTCTTTCCATTTCTTAAAATCACATTCTTTTCTTATTCATTTCCACTTTTTTTTATTGATGTTACCTTGATCAGGGGTAACCAGACGCACAAGCAGTAGGTGAGGATACCATTTCCCCTACCTTTTTTCACCACTACGGTGAAATTCCCTTGTGCGGGATGCCACTGCCTTGGCCAATTGGCCACAATTTAAAGCATGGGGATACGTCTTTGTCTGATGTCCAATCAGTGACCCGAACAACTAGGTGCAATGACCCAGGCTTAGTCTACACCATCGATGACCTGGACACCTAGGTTTCATATACCTAGGCCCAGCCTACAACTTCACGAGCTCAGTGACCCGAACAACTAGGTTCAATGACTTAGGCTCAGCCTACACTGTCTCAAGCTCGGCTACTACAGTCATATCTGACAATTGGTTTCATTGGAGTCTCATACTCCTACCACATTGTCGACACCAACCCTCGTGATTTCTCAACACATTATTAGTGCTTTATTTTCAAAACTCTTTAAGTTTTCCTTTTCAAAACCATTTTCATTTCATTCTCTTGGTTATAGGAATCTTTTCCCATGCAACACCTGACCCTCATCTGGGGTCCCAATTCAATTCATGAAAAACCATGCTTTAAAATCATAAATTGGGTCTCATACCCAAAATTACTCAAAAACCATACATTCAATCACTTTATTCAATTTTAGGGCTTTAAACCCAAAACCATTCCCAAATACACTTATTTGGATTCCACATTCCTCCATGTCATTTACATGGAGAAAACACCACTAACACATGTTCATTGTCCATTTAAAACCTTTTATTTCCATTATTTATGCCCATTTATTCATATAGGCTAGGGGATGAAAACGACAGACCGAATTAAAATTCAGTATACCGAAAATCACTGATTCAATATACCGAATTCCTTCGGTATACCAAAACCCACTGTTTCGGTCGATTGAAGGTTTTCAATCTACCGAAACCAGTGCCCCTGCACCAACTGACATGGATTTGGTATGCCGAACCCAGTTTGGCATGCCGAATCTCCTGTGCTCTGTACACGGCCCATGCCTACCAACCATTCGTTCGTAGGAAGTGGGTGCCTCCAACAGACCCCTCAAAAAGTATCATAAAATGCGAATAAATCATAGAGTGTAGACCCTTGAGTCTACTTCAAAACCCCTCAAATCATTGATCAATCCAATAACTATGCAATTCATACGAAAATTACAAAGGGATGAAGCTCAAAAATGGTTACTATAGCCTTCATCCAAAAATCTCGTATATCCCTACCAATTTCCATCCTAACCGCATGATATCTATGTTTTCATGCTAATTAGCACATTCTCATCAATTCTACTATTTTTCTATGATTTTACTTGCATTTTCCATCATTTTATACCATTAACCCATTTGCTCAAACAACGGGAGAAGGAGGAAGGATGAGGGTCGTGTACCTTGCTCAGCCATTCGACGACCCTTCCGCACACTGACAAGCCTCCTCGCGCCCCAGCGAAGCCTCTCCCTTGGGTGGTCTACACGCACAAAGTTCCTCTCCTTCGGCTTCACAACTCGTCCTTTCTCCTTTCCTCCTTCACTTGGTGCCTTCTTCTTCCCTCAGCCTCCCTCCCTCTATATCTCCCTCTCCTCCTCGCGTCGCGTCGGTTGCCCATCCCGTCGGAGGGGACGGGGTGACACAGGCCGGTGTCGCTAGTGGCGCTGGTCTGGGGGAAAGAGGAAGAAGAAGAAGAAGAGGATGGTGGCCTATGAGGGAGAGAAAGAAAAAGAGAGGAAAGAAAAAGAAGAAATGACAGATGCGCAAACCGAGGCGACTGTGCATCCTCAAACCAGACCTCACATTGGTCCCAAATCACAAACAAGTGCACAGAAAGCTAACCAAACTATCACACATCCAATAAATAGCAAATTATCCATTAATAAACCATTTATACAATATTACAATTAATTACATGGCTTACAATTAAAATGTATAATCTGGCCCAGATGTCACAGACTTGCTCCAATGTCGATCAAGGCTTCTTGAAGGTGGTGGGAGTTCAACCTCCCAAAAAACTATGTTCTCTTGTTCAAACTGCTCAGTTGCCTTTCTTGCCAAAGTAAGAGGGTCTTCTATTTCAGCACCAATTTGCGGCTCGTCTACCGCAATGAAGTTGAATTGATTGAGCAAGGCTAGATTTTCATTTGTTTGTTCCTCTTTTGCCTCGCTATCCTAGCTATCATGTGAGTTTGTTTCCCAATCTTCTTCATGTTGATGGGATTCCTCTTTCATTCTTTGTAGGTCATAAGCTACTAAAACTTCATCATCTATGAATGCGATGACCTTACAAATGGATAGGGGGTTATTGTAGATTTGATGGCATTCTCTTGTCTACTCATGTCACTTAACTCGTCTTACAAGAATGCCTCATTCAAATATATCTGCCTCTACCATGTCATAAACAATGTCTCTGAAGCTCCAACAATCTTTAATATTGTGACCATGTCTCCTGTGAAAAAGGCAAAGTTGCTTTGGTCATAATTTGCATTGTCTAGCTTGACTGGTGGGAGGTCAATTTCTTTTGTGTTAACCAGCTCTATGAACACATCTGCAAGTGTAACTGACAGAGGAGGATGGTGGTTGCACTTTGATCCTCTGAGCTAGTGTGGTTGTGGAGGAGGTGGAACAATGTGATAATTGCCCTTATTCCCATTGTTGTTGTTTCTCCAAGAAATGTTGTTGTTGTTGTAGCTACCATTGTTTCATTGCTGTTTTAGTTAGGGAGCATTCCATTGCTACTATTGGGGGTTGCTCCATTATTGCTGGAAGTTGGTTTTAGGGTGAATCTTGGCAATAGTCATGAGTCGCCATGGTTCTTTGTTCTTGTAGCCTTTGCGCTATATTAATCCTTTTTATTGTTCTACTTATGCCTTCAACAACCTGTGCCTTTATGATCATCTTTGGTTCTTCCATGAACACATGTAGGTTTTCGTTTACCGATACGACAACTTCATAGAATGTTGCCAAAGAGGGACAATATGCATTCACTAATCCTTTCTTCATTGGTCCTATAGTGTTTGCAGTGAGAGTTTGGACCACTGGTCTTTCTGGAATGGTAAGTTCAGATTTGGTCATCGTTTCGCACTGTCTGTTTGCAAAGGTGACCAAACTTTCACCTTGCTTTATGACTTCTTTGCTCAGATCATGGAAGTTGGCTTGGGATCTATCTTGTGCTAATACTTTGTTAAGAAGCACTCTCTAATTCAGTCAAAGCTACTATGGTCATATTTGGAGAGGGTAAGAAACCAATTTGGGTTCATCCTCTAGTGAATAAAAGAAAAGATGTATGATAAACCCCAAGTCATGGACGTATGGGGCTAACTCCATCTAAAACCGGATGATGTGGTTGTGGGAATTTGTGGTTCCATCTAACTTTAGAGTTTTTAGGTATTTAAAACCCAGAGGAAGCTGAAAAGGAGGAACTCAACTCATGTCAAAGTTGAAGGAGCCTAAGTATGTACACCCAATGCATTGAGCATCTTCCTCATTTCAACAAGATTTGTCATCCTAGCTAATGATGTCGAAACATTTGAATTGGAAGCCTGATTATCGAACTACTACTGGTTCCCATTGTACATGTGCTGAGGTGCCATCTGCTCAAGCTATTAAGGGTGTGCCTGGTGAAGGTGGTGTTATTCGAGTGGTAGAGGTGGTTGGTTGCCAACTGTAGGAATTTGGAGAAATTGCTCTGGTTGCTCAAAGAACAGATTGATTCGTTCTCTAAATTCGCTATTTGGGAATTGGGGGTGTTCACGGAACAAAGGATTGGTCCTTCTCCTAAATCCTCCATTGAGCATATTATTTTGCCCAAGATGATTTGTGTCCGACAATGGGTTTCTGAGTTGTCCTTGGTGTAAGTCTTCAAGGGTATAGTCTGTAACGAACCATCGTTGCCTTTTATTAAGGAGGTGTTACTCATGACAAGGATTGTTGGTTGGATATTGGTGCGCTCCCAATGGGCTAGGATCAAATCACGATGCATTAACATCATTGTTTAAGAAGTGATACATGGCTTTATATTGACCTAAATCACGATCCAATGCTTCTTCGGTGATGCGATGGTAGATGATCAAGGTGGGCTCCTTTGCCAATATCGTGTCGCTCTTTGCCTGTTCTTCATCGTGTCTTAGATATTCAAATCTTGATATTTGGTTCATCTTCTCAATTGAATAAAAGGTTTTGTGGGCTTAGTGGTGTAAAATGCAAAGGAGCTAGTGTTCAACATCGAACGCAACAACAACAACGTTCAATGTCGAACGCAAACTGGGTAGTGCTTAACAGTCTTGTTTCTGCTTCTACTGATTGACCTCAAATTCCAAACACTCAACCCTTTTTTCCCTTTTCTCATTTTTTTTCTCTTTTTTTTGCATTCTCTTTTTTTTCTTTCTTTCCTTTTTTCCACTAATAAAGGGAAAAAAGATTACAAGGATTACACTAACAATGTTACAAAGGAAAAGATTACAAAGATTTTGTGACTTAATATAAGTTCCCATAAAAGAAAAATGAAAATAAATATTATAAAGCATCTATTCTTGCTCAAAAACCGCATGTCCTTCAACCATGCACCACAAAACAACCAGAAATCCAAAAGAAAATTGAACAAATGTTAGAAGTGTTTGCATTTTCATCTTATATAAGATGTAATATACTCTATGTCTAGTGCACCTGTATCACAAAGCTACACAGAAATACTTTGAAATAGTGATTGAAATTTTTATTTAGGTTTTTGCTTTATTATTAGTATTTTGAAACCTACGTAGCTCTCAAGGTGCCTAAGCATGGGTATTGCTTTCTTTAGAATTATCTATGGATTGCTCACACATTGGGTAAATGATTCTACTTCTTGGGTACTACCCCTACCTCAACTCTTGAAGGTCTTTAGGGAGCCTCGAGCACACTTGATTCTATCCCATAGAGGTAGTGCCTAGCGTACCTAAAATTAGTCAGGTCTCTTGTGTAACAAACATACAAACCATAGAAGGGGAAGGGAGAATACAATTCATAACTGTAACACCTAGAAATTCATTTATTTGTAAATATACTTTTTAATGAATTTTATGATGTGCAGGTGTTACTAGCGCAAGTCCATTTTGATAATTCTATGATTTTGTACTTAGGTCCCACTGTTTGGCTTGTTATGTGCCTTGTCATTTTGTGAGCACTATGTTTGTGCCACTATGCACGTGAGGATGTGCAGGTGAAGACCGGTTGTAGAGCCCTATGTTTGTGTTAGTTGGTGTTGAGGTGATGTGCAGCTGCACGTGCACGTTGAGAGGTAGCAGTGCACACATGCAACTACCATCAGCCATGCGTATTTAAACAAAGGACGGGTCGTGTCTTCCCTGCCACTCCTCATCCTCTTCCCCTTCCCATGCATATTTCCCCTCTTCATCCTCCCTCTTCCCTCTCCTTTCCTCATTCCCATTTCTTCTTCTTCTTTTTCCACCTAGTGCGTAGAGAGTGTGAGAGAAAGAGAAAGAGAGCAAAGGTGGTGCGGTGGCATTTGGGCTGACCAAAGAACTCCAAACTTCTTCCTTGGTGTCGAGTGAGCTCGTGGGACGATCGAGGACATTCGGAGGCCAAAGGATCACCAGTGGTGAACGTGGTTGGTCAGAGTTAGGCGGTGGGTGCGCCAAAGGTCATCTTAGGTGCACATCCCACCCTTTCTCCTCAAAATTGTGTGACATGATTAGAATTGAGTAGCATTGCATGAATTTAATGCTTAGGAATGATTTCCAGATTTTATGAGAATTTATATGCATTTATGGCAAATTTTATGTGTTGAATGTACTGTGCTCGTTTTTTTAGCTTCCCAGCTTTGCGATTTTGTTTCTTGAGCTGTGGTGCATGGATTTGAATTTCGTTTGTGTGGTTTTGGAGTAGACTCATGTGTCTACGTCCTGTGCTTTATTCATGAATTATGGATTTTTCGTATAGGTCCGCCCCTCACTCCCACTTAGGTGATTGAGTGGGCTAGGGCTCGGGCCATTTTACAAAAAACGAGAAAATTGATATGCCGTTTTCGAACGGTATGCTATTTTTTGTCATATTTGTCCCCTTGGACTTGGTTTCGATCCTTGGTCTCGATTTCGATCGACCAAAATCATTTGATCTACCGTTCTAGGCCTTTGGGTGTTCACTATGCACCTAGTTTAGTCGACCGTTCTTTTTCGATCTACCGAACCAAGGACTTTCGGGTGATCGTTTTGAATTTCGGTCTGCCGTTTCTGGTGCCCTAAGCCCAGTTCGGTCGACTGACCTAATTCGGTATACTAAATCAGGCTTGAGTACTGTTTTAAAAGGGAATTTAGTGGTTTTGTCAGATTGGTTTGTTTTACCTATATTGAGGCAGATTGTGGACCATCAATGGTGGTCTTATGTGGACACCTGGTGCACTAGTTTTGTAGCTTTTGGAAAGATATAAAATGGTTTTCGAAATGGATTTTAAAAGAGACATAGCCTGGTTTGTCAATGGGTTTTCCGTGTTTTCTGTGTGTGAGCCAAGATACTGTGAGTCGTACTACTTGGACCAAGGGATGTGACAACATTCCTAGATGATCAAGTGTGTCACCTAGGTTGAGGCTGGGGACTAAGAGACTGTAGGTAAGTGTTCATCATGTCTTGGAGGTATGAAACTCCTTGACTGTCATTCGCGAGACCAAAGTTGAGGTCCACGAGTTTGAGGTGTCGACTGCACCTAGAGGTATGATACTCTAGTTGTATTTGGGCATTGAAACTCGAGGTACCATGGGTGGTGAGGAGAAGCTCCCATAGACTGGGTATCGTGTGAAGGATGTCAAGAGGGCATACCTTGTGGTGACCAAAGTGGGTAGTGCACATGCCCCCCGACTGGTAGCATCTTGAGTGATAGGACAACCTTCCTAGGTGAGGTTGGCATTGTGAGGGTTCTCTAGGTAGGAGGACTACGGGATGGATTCACTCCTGCACAGGGTGGTGGGTTTGTGGCAGTACAGTGGATCTCGGTGACTACTTGTGGCCAAAGTTGGTTGCCTGGAGTCAAGCATCATGACTTAGTTGTGGTTTGTGTTTTTGGCCAATGTAGCCTATGTTTGAGGTCTTGGCCGATGTAACCCATGCTTTGGTGGTTTTGACCAGTTGAGCCTGGTTTTGATATGTAGATGATTTTCCCATGAGTTTGTGACTTCAGAAGAAAATGGATAAAATGTTTTGAAATATGGTTTGTGGCTTTGGCTAGTAAGGCCCAGTTCTTGAGTCTTGGTGGATTTGTTGAAAAATGGTTTCAAAGAGAAAAACTTGGTTTTGTTTTCTAGATTTTTCATAGGGTGTGTGCTGGACGACTTTCTACTCACTTACGCATATTTTCATGTGGTTTTAGGTGTAGGTGCAGATAGCCAGGTTTTGGTGAGTCTAGTGCATATAGTTCGAGTCTCGTAGTTGCATATCAGGTTCCTGGTAGTTTAGATGCTATAATTTGCCTTTAATTTCCTATAATTTAGTTTTAAATTATGTTGAAATTATTTAGGCTAATGTGTTTGTACTAGTAGCGACGCGGATCGTTACAGATTTGATATCAAAGCACCAGGTTCACAAGGTTGCACTAGCTTAGGGTATCCGATCAAGAGACTCCATAGGTTTGCATGCATGGTATTGTCTGCACCTATTAGTTTTCTCCATGTTTTTTGGTTGTTGTTTCTAATTGTTGTGTAGGTATTTTGCTCCTCTCCTCCTACAAGATGTCTCATTGTGGTCATAAGAGTAAGGCCCTTTTGAGGTATTTAAGCCTCATAAAGGTGGTGGATGGAAGGTTATACGTACCAAAACATGGAGCTTGGTGCATGGAATCTCCCATGCCCTTAGCAAGAGCAATTTCGGTGATTCATCAGGAGATCCATGGCTGTAACAACTGAGTAAGCTCCATCCGCCAACATTTCAAGGTAATGGTGTTACTGTGGAGAGTGAGGCATTGGGTACGGCTGGCTACTTACCTTTTGGAAGGTGAGGCAGATAAGTGGTGGAAGTCGGTGAAGCAGCTAAAGTTCCAGGACTCAACTACGATTAGTATCAAGTGGAAGGACTTCAAGGCAGCATTCTACGAGAAGTACTTCCCCTATTACGTGAAGGAGCAGTTTAGCCAAGATTTCTAAAACTTGGAGCAAGGCCACATGTCTGTGCTCGAGTATGAAGCTACTTTTGCCTGTTTGGAGCGTTTCTCTCCTGCCTATCCCTTAGAGGAGGAGCTAGCATAGAGATTCCTAGATGGCTTGAATCCAAGACTGAGGCTAAAAGAGACGGGTTGTCGGTGCCAAACGGTGGTGGATATGGTTGGAATGGCCATCCACTTCAAGGAGGAATACAATAGGTATAAGGAGGGCTATTTCGAGGGAAGAGTAAGTCTATTTTCACTTCCCGATTCTCTTTCTCCAATATGCTAAGTCCTAGTGATTCAAGTAGTCTAGGGAAGAATAGGAGAGAGAAGTCTGGTGGTTTCTCTACAAGCGGACATAGTTTTGGTGGTAGTAGTGGTGTTGGTTTCAGTCAAACCGGTTCCAGTGCTCCTAGTGAGAAACGATGTTACCAATGTGGTTAGGTGGACCATATTGCTAGTAACTATCCTCATTCGCGGTAGGCTCTAGATTCAGGGGTGTGCTACAATTGTGGGAAGCCAGGGCATATCCTAAGGTTCTGCCCAGACCCTCCCAAGAAGGCAGGAAGTGAAACACAACACCGATGAAAGGACAAATGTTCACTATTGCAACCCCTGACGTAGGACCTTCGGGAGTCATGGTAAAGGGTAAGGATGAGTAGTGGTGTTGTATAACCCTCTATGTAATTATTGTAATTCCCTTTGTAATCTGGACAACTATTTGATATATGAATGTTGTTTTTGTTGTGGTGCTTGCCCATTTAGGTTCCTTTCTTGTGGCGGGCTTAATGGTCATGATATTGTTTGACTCAGAAAGACCTTTCTCCTAGGTCTCTGAGACTTTTACGGCGAAGATGGAGGATAGGCCAGCTAGGCTAGCCTTTCATCTCAATGTGGTGACGCTGTTGGGAGAGCATAGTATAGCATGGAAGTATCTACTGTCTGTCAGCTTGACGCTGAACGGTAGAGAGTTTGATACAAACCTCATAATTATGGACATGTAGGAGTACAATGTGATACTCGACATGGACTGGTTGGCACAACAGCCCGCCTTGATCAACTGTGCTCAGAGAAGAGTATATTTTGGGTCTTCTGGAGATGGTACCTTCTTTGTGCAAGGTGTGTATCAAGGTGATTCAAAGTTTGTCATTTCGGCAATGAAGGCTTATAAGAAGCTAGCTGAGGGTTGTGTGGGGTATCTAGCTAGTATAGTTACCTCCACTTCTCTTGAGTTGGGTATTCATGATATCTTTGTAGTTTGTGAATATCCCAATGTGTTCTCTAACAATTTGCCTGACATGCCTCCTTACAGGGTGGTAGAGTTCTTGATCGTGTTGGTTCTGAGTTTTGTTGCTATCTCAAAGCCTCCTTACCGTATGGCATTAGCGGAGTTGAGAGACCTCAAGACCCAATTGCACGAGTTGTTGAACAAGGATTTTATCAGGCCTAGTGTTTCTCTGTGAGGAGCACCTGTCTTGTTTGTCCGCAAGAAGGATGGTTTGCTACGGCTTTGTATCAACTACCAAATTTTGAACCAGATCACAGTGAAGAACAAGTATCCCTTTCTCCGCATTGATGACCTATTCGACAAGTTGCAATCTGCTTCTGTATTTTCGAAGATTGATCTAAGGTCAAGGTATCACCAGCTGAGGATACGAGACTCAAACATTCAGAAGACTGCTTTCCAAACGCAATACAGGCATTATGAGTTCACAGTTATGCCCTTTGGCTTAACCAATGCACTGGCTACGTTTATGGACTTGATGAACAAGATCTTCAATCCATTTCTAGAATAGTTTGTAGTGGTGATTGTGGATGATGTTTTGGTCTATTCCTTGAATGTAGAGACTCACACCTTATACAGTGTTAGATTCTCTGAAGTGACATCAATTGTATGCCAAGTTCTCCAAGTGTGAGTTCTGGTTGAGTGAAGTCATGTCCCTCAGCCATTTGATTTCTAAAGAAAGCATCAGGATAGATCCTGCCAAGGTAGAGGTGGTGTAACCATGCTGGTGAGGATATCGCAATGAAAATGCGAAAATCGGCAAAGCTACGTGTAACCATGCCGGCGAGGAGGTTCCGCAAACGAATGCGAAATCGGTCGGCAAAATCACGTCAAAAAAGCAAAATAAAACGGAGTCGCCACCTAGTCTATTATGGAAGACAAGGAAAACCAAAACATGAAATGAATCATGCAAAAAC
>JAMKQA010069930.1:0-17427 GCA_024699735.1 Posidonia australis | reverse complement strand
GAGAATGGTAGAGATGGGGAGAGAGGGATTGGGAAAGAGGGGAAGGGTGAGGGTGAGGGGTGGGAGCGGGGAAGTAAGTGGGGTGAATGGGAGGAGGAGTGCGCTCTAGGGAGGAGGAGGAGAAGGAAGAATGAGAGGGGAGAAAGGCGGGGAATCGGGGAGGATGAGGTGCAGAGGAGGCCTTCGATTGCTGCTATACACGCGTGGGAAGGAGTAACTACGTACATGGCCAACCACCACGCATGCACGCATGCACCTGCTCGTCGCTAACTGCCTTCTAGCCACATCGTGCACAGCACACCTACTAGGCTCCAACACGTGCCAACCACTAGCTACAACAACAGGCCTACAAACACAGGCCCCACATGGATCCACACACTGATTCATAAGTACAGAGTTACAATGTACAGTGTCAATTACGTACAGGAATACACAAATAGAAATCGATCCACGAGGCCCAAGCCTAAAATCACAAAACATACAAACAGACCTCAGAACAGTAACACCTGTCTAGAAATAAATTCATTAAAAATATAAATAATTACAAAATGAATTTACGGATGGTACAATATCACCTAGAGTTAAATTTGTTTTTATGGAAGTGAATATTATGTATTGTACTTACTAGAGACCAAATTGGCAAAAGAATTTTCGATTTTGATACTAGTTGTGTTTTTTGTAAAAATTTTGTTGAAGATTTGAATCATTCTTGAATTAATTGTGAATTCTCCCAAGTTGTTTGGTTTGGTGTAGGCTTATTACCTAATTTAAACTACCATACTACTATATGAATAATTGATATTATCAACTATCCAAATAACACAAAAAATAGTGATATTGCTAGAGATACAATTGAAAGAATAATTTTACTTATTTGGTTGATATGAAAACATAAAAAAGAAGTTGTTTTCCATGGATGAAAGTCTTTGATCCTATGGTGGTAATCTAGCGATGTAGAGGGCATCTTGATTATTTTAGGGGAATATGAAAAGTAAAAGCGAGGATTATCAAGGACTTCAAGCTAACAAGAAAGTGGATCAAACCAAGGTGTGGGAGGCTCCACCGGTAAGGATGATAAAAAGTAATGTTAATATTGCTAATTTTAACAACACAACAAATACAAACGGATGACTCAACGATGGTAGAAATAATAACAATACTTCTTGGGTTTCATTTAGCATTGACTACGAATGATCTATACAACCTTATTATTATTGAAAGTGATGCAATGTTATCTGTAAAGGATTCAACTGAGGCACTACTGTAGTCTATTTAGCACCTTAAAGAAGGGGCGACTACTGTTTTGAGAAGAAACCTTAATTTCACAATAAATTATACGATTATGGAATTGACACGTTTAAAAAGACCATTCGGAAGGATGTTGGTTTGGAGATGGTATAAATTTACCTCTGTGGGATTTTATTCTGTTTGACATGTGCACGAATTGGGCTAACTATCGACAAAAAAAAAGTACAGGCTTAAGGCTCTTTTTGCGGCGCATGCTGTCTCCTCCCTTCCCCTTGTGGCGGACGTCCACTATACCTTACCATCGAACTAAATCGGTAAAAAGTGAGGAGCAGAACGGGGTGAACAAAAAATGCAAATAAGAAGTAAAGTGCAGTTAAAGAACCCAAAAAGAGAAAACTAGGTGGGAGAGGGAGGGAGAGGGGAAGGGGGGAGAGAGAGAGAGAGAGAGAGAGAGAGAGAGAGAGAGAGGGAGCGAGGCAGGAGGAAGAAAGAAAGGCCGTTCCTTCTCTCTTCTCCGGTCCGATCTCACTTAATCTGCACTGAATCTTTGAAACAAAGACCGACATTTCTGGCCGATCCTTTCTGTTTCCTCCCTATTCCTGTTTCCCCTCTTTTACCACAACAGAAGAAGAATAGAAGAACAAAAATCATACATCATATCTCTTCTTTTCTGAATTTTTTGACTCGTCCTTTCCAATTCTTTCTTTGGCTTGGAAACAACCCTAACCCTAGTAGCCAATGGCCACCGCCGCTGCCGCCTCTTCCTCCTCTACCTCCAATACTCACTCCCCCCGTACCCGCCGGAACTCCCGTCGCTTCGCTGCGCAGCGCGCTGAACCCGAGGCGGCGCACGCCCCCGAGTCATCCGATGGGCCAGCACCGGCTTCGCTGCAGCAGAAGCCGTCTGAGACAATGGATCAGCAAGAGGATGCCGCCGCCGCCGCCTCCAAGGAGAAGAAGTCGGCGTGGAACAGGCCGTCGAACGGCGTCGTTGAGGTCGGCCCTGTAATGGGGGCTGTCTCATGGCCTGCTCTCTCCGAGGCCGCCAGGGCCTCTCCTAGATCTCTGTCGTCGGATTCGCTCGTGGCCCTTCCAGATGGATCTGCCTCCGCTCCTGTGGGTTTGCTGATCTTTCTCTTTTTCTTGTTTCTTCTTCTTTCTTCTTTTTCTTCTTCTTCTTCTTCTTCTTCTTCTGGAATGGTGAGAAAAAGGGGCGAATGCTTCAGTATATGTCTGCCGGTGTACATTGCATCCAAGATCTAATGATTCTTTCACCAATACTTGTTGACAGGCATCATCTGTGGTTGCAAACCCTCCTCCTCCTCCAAAACCGATTGTTAGTAATAATTCAAACCCCAATGCCTCTGCAAACCACGGCCCAGCACGACAGAAATCAATGAAAAGAGGCGGCGGTGGTGGTGGTGGGGGGAATGGAAACAGCAACAATACTGGTGGTGGTGGTGTTGTACTTGCCAATGGTGGCCCAGTGCCGCCGTGTTCCCCTGCCTCAGCAGAGGCACCTAAGATGGCTTCTGATAGGCCAACGGTTCCAGAGCTCTCACCAAGAGAACATCCAACTAGGAACAGTGGTATCTGGGACCATGGATCCAGGTCCAGCGGATTCTTGCCTCAGAACCATGGTGGAAATGAACACCACCGCAATTACAACCACCGAAGAGGAAATGCTGGTGGTGGTGGCAGTGATGGTGGAAATTCCCACCACAACAGCTATGGTGCCCGTCGCAACCATGATCGTGGGGGCTATGAGTGGAATTCTCACCGAAATTTTCCTGGTAGAGATATCCCATTGCAGCAGCCACATCCTCCGAGGCTTCCCCAGAGGCCTTTCATCGTACCACAACCTGTTTCGGCACCTTTTATCAGTCCCTCTCCTGCAGTGCGACCTTTTGGGAGCCCAATAGGTTTCCATGGTATGCCCTCTTTCCCTGCTATCTATTGATCTATGACAGTGAGCCTTTTTGTCTTTATTACTTTACTGTCATGTCAAATTAATATGCATGGTATTTATTCATTTTTTAGATATGTCTACACCTTTGGTTTATATGCCTGGACCATTTGTTTCACCTCCAGTCTTTTACCAAGCCCCAGATCCTCAGCTGCCTAGTACATTACTAAAACAGATAGAATATTATTTCAGGTGATTCCGATCAGTTACTTTTCTCCCTTTTATAGTTATCGACTTTGTGGACAATAACTTCTGTTCAATTGTTAATTATTTGTTGGTTTCTTAGTCCTGAGAATTTGTGCAAGGATATTTTCTTGAGGCAGAATATGGAGGAGGAAGGGTGGGTTTCTGTTTCAATGATTTCTAACTTCAACCGGGTGAGTTGACTACTTTCTTTGTCATAATTTCTTGCCTTAATGTGCAGGGTATAACAATTCTTTTTGTCTTTATTGCCTGTTGTGGTCTTGTTCATTCAAATGCATCTCCTCCATACCTGTCTACAATGTCTGCTTGTTCAGTAATGCTTGATATTCCTGCAAGCTGCTTTATCAACCACTAGAGTATATTGTCGATTAATTAGTCGCAGTTCTGATTGGTATGTGCATTCATGCATCACATGCTAAATAGTGAACATGTTAATTGTTAATTTAACATTTTGTCAATATTGTAAAGCTGGATTTTTCATAAGAAAAATGACAAATTCCATCATTTCTCAAAATTTTCCATCTAAATGTTGGTTATTAAATACAAGGCATATGATTAGCACATCATCCATGTAAAACTAGTGATTCTAAGTGGTCCTAGATTTGTAATATTTTCCATTACAATTTATGTGTAAGTTTCAAGTCAACATTGCGAGTTTTTAGTGTACTTACATGGCTTCCATACTTCTATAGTTCTAAAAGTTGATGCACACACAAATACACAAATTATATTGAGGATGTATGGGTTATATCGACAACTAGACAAGTATTATGTTTTTGGGGCTACAGTGATATAGAGAAAAACCCTATATGAGGCTTTAGGTTTCTAGATTTTTCATGCAAGTCCATGTGTTTTAAGAATCCGTTGCAACCCCTTCTCATTTATGCAAGCCCTGCTCATTTATGTTTTCATAATTTGTCGCCTTGCTTTGATCTAGCTGTTGCCTTGCCTCTCGTCTCAGCATTTTTTTGGGGAGGGTTGTTGCCTCGACATTGTCTCTCGCCTCGATCCTCTAATGCAAATTCAATGATATGTAACCTCTTTACCATATAGCTGCTTAAAGGAATCTTCTGTAGAGTCTAGATCTTTGAATCTTTTCTTGTCGCTTCTAACTATGCAGTTCTATTTTCAGGAATTACCATAATGTTGTAGCCATGTCCTTTTCTACACAAATAAAGGCTGTTTTATCACATCATATCCTTATCGTGTGTTTTCCTTCACCTTTCTTGGATGTCTTCATTTTCACTCCACCTTTTATTGTTTTGCAATTCTCTTTTTTTCTTGGTTGCTCTTATTTTTGTTGGGCATGGTTTCATTTAAAGAATCAGTATAATATGTTTCAAGAAAGAATTGTATGGATTGTGATGCATAGTGACAAAATTTTGTTCTGCTTACTTACTTCCTTTTCCTCTCTAACTAGATTATGATGTCTTAGATAGTGTTTGAAAACACTTTTTTACATCAACTTATTGCGTTAAGTGCTTATTGTTTAATAAATGTTTCTGAATGATGTCTGAGACATGGGTTATTTCAAAAATGTTGGTTGTAGCTTTTTAGTGTATTTTAAGCTATTGGATAGTTTTTTGAAAAGTTAATGAGTGTTAGTTTTTGGAAAATTTATGAATATTAGTTATAGTTTTTTCAATGATATCCTTAGGAGTTGATTTTAATTATAAAATGAATCTAAGGTGCGATGACGATAAAGATGACGGTGAGGGTAATATAGTTTTAGATTAACTTATAAGTGTTTATTGGACATACAAACCAAACAAGTTTTTCTGTACCTTCGTAAAAGTTGTTAACTGTTTTTTCTAATCAGCTGCGTAACAAAAAGTATTTTCCAATGCAACCTTAAATGAGAGAAATTGCTTTGCTTGTGAATTTATTGTTCATCATGGGCCATTTGATGATATCATCACTAAAGTTTTATTGACTCACAGTCCAACCATGGGGATCTGAACATACTTGTTGGGGCAGGCGCCTAGGCATTAAAACTTGCTGGGTGCTAAATGCCTAGCCGCCTGGGTGTTTAATTGCCTAGCTTTTTTTTGAATTAACCAGATCTGGATGTGACCACATTCTTCTCTCCCCTTCTCACATCTAGCCACCAATACACCTCTGATGTCCTCCCTTTCCTCCAGCAACCTCTTCCTTCTTCTCCAGCGCTCACTGGCCTCCCCGGTGATCCCAATATTTGGAGGATTTGCTTTCTCCTCCTTATTCATGTAGAAAATAAATTATTTTTTATTTTTTTAAGAATAAAATAGTTGTAATTCAACACATTTCAAATATTCAAAGTAGAGACACATCTTAAGATAAGATGAGACAGTTTTCATGCAGTCAAATAATTTATGACGTGTTCTTTGTCTAGTTCACCAACTATATATGCTCAAGATGTACTATACTAATTTAATCACAAACCGACCCATGGCATCATTAGTTGACTGTTAATTTTCACTAGTAACTAGAGATAATTTATGAAGTCAAATGGAAATTTACAAAAATCAACCCATTCTTACATCTCTCGCTCTCTCTCACTACCATTTCACTTTTCATCAAAAGCAACCCCACCTCCCCATGCTCATCTAACTTCAGAGCATTATTTTGGGTAAAATCTTCTATAAAATAAGTAGATGTTGCTAGACTAGCATAGAGTGTGATGTGCAATTACATTGAATAATGGATGAAATGCACTTGATTATTCAAATGTGAGGGGTTTATATCTTAATAAAGCAAAACAGAGGGGTTATATGTAATTTTGTCTTCAAAATTTGATAGTGTGTGACCATGCTGAGAAAGTTGTGAATGTCAAGCTGTTGGATTCCTAGGAAATATAAATGTAGACAATTTCATTTGTTGCTTAAGCATCATATTTGGCACATGTTCCTTGATAACCACTTATTTGGACTTCAATTATTTATTTTTGATGTTACCTTGTCTTTTACTTAC
This sequence comes from Posidonia australis, assembly GCA_024699735.1. Taxonomy (NCBI): domain Eukaryota; kingdom Viridiplantae; phylum Streptophyta; class Magnoliopsida; order Alismatales; family Posidoniaceae; genus Posidonia; species Posidonia australis. The sequence continues at coordinate 11,060 of JAMKQA010069930.1, read as the reverse complement.
GTATAATGAGATACACAGTTGTTTATTCGGTTTAACTCATATTTGCTCTATGTTTATATTTGCATGACTTAGTCATAGACAGTGGTGACCCACAGGATTCTGTGCTTTCCTAGCTTTTACAAAATGCTTCTAGACTCTAGAGCACATAAAAAAATTCTAAATTCATATTGTTGATGTGATAAAACCTGTGACATTCAGTGAAGAGCATATTTTCTAGGGACCATTCTAAATATGTACAACTAATTGTATTGGACCAACTATTAACTGTGCTATGATAAAACAAGAATTAATTGAATATTAAATGCTTCCCTCTGAGGATGTTGTATGTATATTTATTTTAAAATAGATCATTATTTTATGTTTATACTGAAGCAGTGAAATTTGTATCAGGCTACAACTATATATCGTACATTGTTATGTAACCTGTCATGTAGCCTTACTTTAATTTACTCTTGGTGGTACTTGCTTTGGTGTTTCCTAGTTTTAAGATCAAATATTGTTCTGAAAAATGGGAAAAAACATCCGTCTAAACTCCATTTAAGTGTTTTTTACATGACACCATTTTTAAGTAAAAATAGCCATTTTTAATATAATGCTAATGACTTCTTGTTGTTGATGTAATTTGATTATCTAGGTACTTATTTGTTTACTTATGCTTATCACTTATTTATTTATTTAATTTATGTTTTTGAATTATCATGGTTAAATGATAATTGCACTCTCGTGGTTGTAGTGATAGTTACACATATTTGAGTCATGTTTTCGGAATTAAGATACTTGTGCTCAAGTAATAGTTCCATATATTGGGTAGTTTGTTGAATATTGTTGCTTATATGCGTGTTATATTATTATTATTATTTTTAATTTCAATCATTTTCCATTAAAACCCCGTTTAAACCCCCATTTTTTTCAAAATATGTTGACTTAATCTGTGTAGAGATCATTTTTCGTTTTTTAAAACATTGAGATCAAATTATCAAGTGAATGGGTCATGTGAATAGAAGGAATTGATCCTCTTAAAAGTAGGTTGTCAACCTTATAATTTTTTGTTTTTGAATTTTAACAATTTCAATATTGGTATACTACAATTATAAGATTAGTTTTTGTCTCTCAATTCAGTGAGATGATGTCTGATCTCATCATGGGGAGATAATAACGAATAGGGTCTTTCACAAACCATTACTGAATCATAGCAGTGTATGTGGAGATAATAATGAATAGGGTCTTTCACAAACCATTACTGAATTATAGCAGTATATTACTGAATCGGTAATTTTATTTCATAGTTACAATTTTACAAAATGCTCTACTTTTGATTTGTTTTTTTGTGTCATTTCCTTGGACACTTGAGTCTTTTGCATGGAATAGACCTCATAAAACTAGATCTCTATCATAGCCATGAAATATCACTATTTAATCTTCTTTTGTTGATGTGTCAAGCATGACCCCCTTGCTAATTTCTTTGTGTTCCTCACATACTGTATTTTAAGTGGCCCTTCTTACCTATTTTCATATCGTCAATGTTTTAACAATGGAAAACAACCTCTATACAGATTGAGTTTCTAAAGAGCATGTAAGTGTAAAACGATATGGTGCCATATAAAATTTCCATTTTTTGGAACAGTGCGTGTTCTACATACCTCATGCTGAAATCAGTTTTTCCTTTTTACGTTAGGGCACACTTAAATTGGTCTTTCTTGATGCACAATCCTGACTTTATTTTATTTCAGGTAGATGCCAATGTTATCGGTATAGATCAGAAACAAACTTGCCGACACTATCACACATATAACTTGACTATGGATGATTCCCATCTTTAATCATTATCAAAGATGGCAACTTTTTTGTTTTGAAAAATATTTTGCAAAAAACAAAGCGACATGCATGTTGTGAAAGATATTAACAAGAAAAGGGCATTACATTTGAAAAATGTGATAGAATGATGTACAGTTATTGATTTACTACCTTATTTTCATTCAAATTCTTTCTTTTGGGTTTGTTTATTTATCTTCTAGAAAATATTTTACATATGTTTTAGTATTTTATGTTCAATTGGTCTGCCTTTGTCACATGTTGATCCTGTTTTATTTTGTGTCTGTATTTCTCAAGTCTTAACCAGGGCAAGATTATTCAGGTATTTGAGTTTACAAGTTGATCTATTATCTCATTGTCAGAGAGCCACAATAATTTTTCTAATAACATACTATATTTGAGTGCTTCTCTAGTCTACTGATAACAAAGATGTATAATGGTTTTTAGTGGCATACTCGAAAATAATACATAAAATCAATCAGAAAGCATCAAATGTGTAGTCTCACAACCACTTTACTTATGTTCCTCATTTTATGTTGAACACTAGAATTTTGTGACAACTAAACATTCTTTGATTAGGTGAAATTTGTAGAAGAGGACTTGGGCAGGATTATTCAAGTAGGGAGTGTGAAACCTGAGGGTATGAGACCCTTATATGTTGATTTACTATCTCAAACACAGAGAGCAGCAAGGGTTTCTCTGATAGCATACTACAATTGGATGCTGAGCTAGTATCTCGATGACAAAGATGATGCATAAGGGCTTCTAGTAGCATACATTGAAAATGACACGTAAAATCTGGCAGAAAGCATCAAACCTGTAGTCTCACCAACTATACTTTATGAAGTGTTTCTATTTGGTCTAGCCAAATTGACCTCCATAAAATATAACTGCTATTTGAAAAAAAAATATACCAAGCCAAAGCATCAGTTTTTAGGATTCCGGAGAAGAATTCAACTAATCTGTAAAGGTTGGTTAGTTGAAACCAAATTACCAAATCTGCAATTATGGCAAGTTCCCTGGAATTGCTGTCCTTCCCTGCATCATGGGATCCTCTATTTTGGAGGAATCTAGAGGCCTATAGTTTGAGAATATAGGAAGGTTGTTCAGAAAGGTAACAAAAATGCATGTCTCTTATCAGTAGAAAATATCAACTTGTGTGGGTTGGGAGAAACTGAACTTATCATTGAAGCGCTTCCATGAAATGTATAATGATAATTAATGTGGAGCCCGCCCTTGTTTTCAGCAAAGTTTGTGCTAAAGGCCATAACCTTCTCAAGATCAAGGTTGTGTTTGGTAATAAGAAAATAAAGTTAACCATAAAAGTTGTCACAAGTTATGCTATATAGTTTTAATAGAAACCAAAAGTTGGAGTGATGAACTTCTACTTAGAAGTCAGATTCTATGGAAGTCATAAGCCCAAAATAGTTATAACCTTTGAGGGGCTGTGTTTGGGTAACAATGTTGGCATTCAGATCCTTGCAGGAATCGTCTTTTAGCCAGAATTGTTACCAAACAACAAAATAAAAACAACTTAACCATAGAAAGTTGTTACAGTTTATGCTATACAAATTTGATAGAAGCCAAAATTAATGATTGATGAGCCATATTTTGTGGAAAGGTCATAAGCTAGAATTGTTACCAAAACAGCCTACTTTCATATTATTGGTTGTTAAGGCCCTGAGGTTTACCCTTTCTCATTCTCTTTGTTTTGCTTCTGTCTATTCAGTAGGCATCTTGCCTACTTGTGACATGCTTTTGTCAGAGAAAGAGGGGAAAGAATATCTATGGGAATTTGAGTTCATGAGAAGTATTTTTCCTTTGAACTTGAGGTGCTTGTGTGTATGTTTTAAGAAAGGGAAGACAATTGCCTCTCAATTCCACCCCTATGTGGTTTGGCATCATAAAGTCCAATAAGGAAGGAATTTAATCGGGGTATGAAAAAGGGGATGACAAACTGCCTCTCGATTCTACCCTTATGCTGTTTGGCATCATAAAGTCCAATAAGGAGGAAATTTAATCATGTTTGAAGAATTTTTTTTGTAAATCATCTTGAGGATAAACAAATCTGAATGTGGATTTGAGTGGTTTGAGTTTCAGAACAATTTCAGAGGTCAAGGCTTCTTTCATAGTGGACTTTTTTAACGTTTTATGTAGGAGGTGAAGCCAGTGATGGTTGATAAGGCTATGTGCCTATGCCCTGATGCCTGCCCATTGGCTACTCAATTCTCTTCTTTCATAAGTACTGGGGATTGTTGGAGGATGTGTTGGCCTGATAGGTAGATGATTAGGAGCTGTAAGGCTGACGGGGGTTGCTAACTTTATTTTTATCACTCTTACTGCAAAAAACATGGTACTATGGACATCTGAGATTTTAGACCAACTAGTCTTCTCAAGGAGGTCTGAAGATGTAGCCAAGTATTTGGTTGAATGGCTCAAACTCATAGCCCCCATTTGGATTGAGGATAATTTTTGGGGGATAACTAACTCAATTTGTCATATTTGTGCTACTTATTATCATCGTTTGTATGATTATGTTAGAAATATAATCCAAAATTTTCTTGGATTTTACTTGAATTTTTTTATTATGGCATGAGCCTGTGTACTGGTTTCTGAAATGGACTCTCCACAGAATGGTTTGATGTTTGGTTTGGTTCTGATAATTTTGGGTTAACCCATCTTAAATTTAAAGTTTATTTTTCTTCATTCACCATAATTTGGGGTTAATCTCAATGAATAACTCCAAAATTTTATTTGTTAAAAAAGGATAAGCAAGAATCATTTTAGATAATAATTTTATATTCAAAATCCTTTTAATGTTAGGCACGTAATTTATGTGAGGGGGAGGAAAGAGAGAAAGAAGAAAATAGGAAATGACTAGATGTCTTTTCGATTTATGTATGAGTGAGAATATGGTGGAGAGAGATATTTTTTATCCCAAAAACAAGCAAGGGATAACTTGGGTTAAAGTGTGGATAAAACTTATTCCACCCTCCTTCAGAGTTAACTCCATAAATTTTGGGACAACCATGCCATGTTAACCCCAAAATATACAAACTTGATCCCTAATTTATCCAATGTTAACCCAACTTATCTCTAATCCATATAGGGCTGATGCTAAACCTTAAAATTCTTCTATAGTGAAGGTTGATGCCTCAATTGAGGTGGTTAAGGGGGAAGCAAGGTTACTGGGTCATCAAGTTGAGAACTTCCTGATTCATTATCTAGATCTGTCTTTTTTGGGCTCCAAAATTTGTGGTTCGTATTGGAACCTTGTGATTAAGCATTTTGATCATGGTTTTTCGGATTGGAAGGGAAGATTGCTGTCCTGGGAGTAGGGTGATCTTGGTTGTTCTGTTCCTACAAATTTATCAATCTACTTCCTGTCAATTATCTGCATTCTGGTCTCAATTGCATGTAGGTTGGAGCAGATCATACATAATTTTCTCTAACACATAGCGAAAGGTCCATTGGGTAGTGCTTTCCATTTGCTGGCTTGGGACATTGTGTTACTTCCTAGGAGTCAAGCTAGTTTGGGCCTTCTTGTTTTGTGATTTTCGACCTTTTAAACCAGGTCTTTTGTAAAAGTGGGTGTGTGGTCTTAGTCAATTGGGTATGTTGATTGGGGTGCAGTGGGAGCAAGTTAATAACTTGGGTTGTAAACGGAGTGAATACGAAGTGAATCTACCAATGTTCGAATTTGGATTTGAAATTTTCCATTTGCATTTGAATTCAAATCTGTATCCAGATGGATGTTAATTTTGACATCTGTATCTGAATCTGTTGGATACATTCATTCCAGTTAGGATATTATCTGTGTCCAATTGAAAAGCTGAATATAGATAAATCCATATGCATATCTGTTAAACATCCGATATTAGATATCCGAATTATTTGAAATATAGTTAAATGTGAACAATAAATATTATTAATCAGACTAATTAAGCATAAGCTATATTTGAAACTTAAATAAAAATATAAAATTAAAACTAGAAATATGTAAAGATAATTGATAACTTATACATTAGACGGATTTGATATGGATATGAATGTCAATAATTTATGAATATAGATATCTTTTCGGATTTGGATTTTTTCGAATCAGATGTATCAACATCTGAATTCAAACTCAATTCTTTCAAATTTGTTTTTTTAGATTCGAATTTGCTCTGTTGGATATTTTCTTGGATAAAAATCTCAGAATTCAGATGCAGATTCAGAGTTGATTTTGGATATCCACTGACACCCCTATGAAGTTATCATTCAGAAGTGATAGGGGTAAATTGCCGTGTAACAGGGATAATCTTGTCGGGTGACAGGGATAAACATTTCAATAAGGGTTTTTCACCCATTTGGGGTGGAAATTTTTATGCGGAAGGGGTTATTATGCATGGTATTAGATTTAGTGTTGGGGGTGGTAATTGAATTAGGTTTTGGGAGATGTTTGGGTGGATTTGGTACCTTTTCCTTCTTTGTTCTGCAATATCTTCTGCTAGTGTAGGTGATAAGGTGAGTGCTTTGTGAAATCCTCAGCAGTGTCTTTTGGGATGTCGGATGGAGGAGAGATCCGAGTGTTGACTTTGTTTTACTGCTTGCTTTGCTTTAACAAAAGCTCCTTTAATTCTGGGATATGGTTGTGGAGCAAGGATAAGAACTTGGTCAAATCTTTATACAAAACCATTGTTGGTGGCGGGGTGCACCTGGGTTGTGTTAAAAGCATCTGGAATGGTACAAGTTTTTGTTTGGCAGATTCTTCATCTGGGAGTCCTGACAAAGATCTCCCAAAAGGAGGGGGCAATCACTTGCCACTCTCTGTATTCTGTCACAATAATGAGCATCCGGCTTGCTTCTTCTAGAGTTACCCGTTTATTCAGAATTTGTGGACCAAGTTGGTGGATGAATGGGGCATGATGAATATAACATAATATTATTGGGTTTTGTGGAGGTTTGTTTGGAGATATGGTCTTCACATGGACATTTTGTAGGCCATCGAGGCTGTCATTGGTCTGTCATTCCCATTGCAAACTTGTGTAGGTGGAAGGGCTGTATCCTTCAATGTATAATGTCTTCCGTGGTGGCTCTTCAGGACTGTTTTCTTTTGTGTGACTGATTGGTGTCCCTCTTGGGGAGCCAAAATGAGGTGCATATTGCCTCCATCTTGGATTGGCTTGGCCGAGTCATATTGATTTGGTTTTTCTCTTTTCTTTGGCCTAATGATCTTGATGTGCATTTTTGTTTGTTCCTTCTCTTTCAAAGTTGTTAATACAATTTTCTGACTGATTGAAAAAAAAATAAAAAATTTTCTACCCCTATGTGAAAGAGAGTGGACATTTTTATGCCTTTCGTAAACTTGTGATTAACAAATATACGAATGCAGTTTATGAGGAAAATGTTTACAAGCCACAATAATTTATTGAACTTTTTGAAGGTGATTTACTTGCTGTTAATCTCTTTTCTTTTCCAATCTCTTTTCTTTTCCAACTGCACGACCAACTCCTAAATTTTTTTCCTTGGATGGTTATCAGTAAATGGTTTGGTGTCCACTTCAATGTTAAATGCATGCTGTTTGGATTTATTAATTTCCTTTTTTCTACCATGGTTGATGATTTTCAATGTGTTTCCCTTATTTCATATTTCTGTTAACTTGAAATTATTATTTTATTTCCTGCAGATCAAGCTGTTAACAAATAATATCAGGTTTATATTGGATACAGTGCGGACTTCATCTGTGTTAGAAGTTCAGGTGTGATCCCCTTTATATTGTGGAATTTAATTGTACCATATCATTTTCACAATTTCTTTATTTCATTCTAGAATACATTAGTTAATGTGGGTATCTTATGTGGATCCCTTTTTTTTTTAAACTCTCTCAAGTTTCAATTTGGTAGTTATATTTTACTCTCTCAATGTGGAGCCTTTTTTTTCTTTTTGTTTTGCATATCTTATGTACTGGTCTTCTCCGATAGGAAAGCACAATTATGCTAACATGCTTCATTTGGCTGTAATGTTTGAATCCCCATAAAAAAAACTAGTTGGATCTATTCCAGTTTTGCTGAACTCACATTCATTTTGCCTTGCCTGCAGGGTGACAAAATCAGGAGACGAAATGATTGGGCGAACTGGATATTGCCCCCACCAGCTAATCAGTCTGTTTCTGCATCCAGTTCAGACTCTCCACCTCGGGCAATGTACGATATCATGGCTACTCGTTTTAACAATATGGCACTGGAGATGGGAGCTATTAATCAGAACAGCTTGAGATCTCCTGTGCCATCCGATCTGGTCCTTGATAGATCATCTGGGGCATTGAATAGCCAACCACAGGTTACAGGAAATCTTACTGGGGATGGAATTGGGAAAAGTTCAGGCTAGTTAGGTTAAAGAGCAATTATTTATCTATAAAAAAAGCTTTGGTGCAGACCTTTTTGATGCTTATATTTTTTGAGAAGTAGGAAGGTCGTAAGGCAGATATGTAGGGGAAGAATTGTTTATGCTCTGGACATGGAAGTTTCTATTGAAGAGAATTACTTTTTGTTAAACAGGGTGAAAAAAAAAGAGAAATGGGGGAAAGAACTGGTGGGGAAAAACAAACTAGGCCACTGGGCTGCAACTTCTAGGTGTATAGTTTTGGTTTGTCTTTGATGAGATGAGATGAGATGAGATGATATACTGTGAGGTCTCGTCAATTTGCTTGATTTTTCTTGGGGGTGTTGAGGTGTTCCGTAAGCGTTTTTTTGAATTTCTTAAACATCATACATCAAATTTTGGGATGCTGCGAAGTGAATGCTTGGGCGTGTTCTCTTCTGTTGGAACAGGGGAATTAGTGACCAGCTGAATTCGCAGGCGAAGGATATTTTCTCCCTATCTTTTCATATGAAAGATTTGGGTATTTATCACAAATAACTTTTCTTCAAGACCATTTGAAGATATCTGGCTGCATCCTCATGTTTGGAAATCATGTGATATTGTTTGTTTTGTTGAGTGATACTTTGATGGTTTTATATTTCAGATGAGCTGTTGGTTTGGATCACTAGTATTTATGGGCTGTAATTAGTTTTAAATTATTTGTCCTAAAAGTCGTTTTTCTTGTCGGACTAATATCATTAACGGCGTATTCTGTTATGAGTTGTAGATTTTGGTACGTTTAACGTGGATGGCATCTGGGCCTCAAACCTTTCATAGTGATCTCCCAATATTGTTGTATTCCATGTTTGGAACCACAAATTGCAAGTCACGTTGAAATCTAATGTTGTGTTTGGTACATTAGGTACGTAATTAAAATGCAAAATTTTTATAATAATAAATCTTTTTCATTATTTAGTAAATAAGAATAGAATTCGAATGACAATACAAAATTTTATATTAATATTTAATATTAAAAAAAAATATTGTTAATTTGGAAAGAATTTTTTCAAAGAGTGGCCTAGGAGGATGGGAGGCAATGATGGTAGAGTTTTATGAGGGCAGAGCTTTTGTTGTGAAAATGAGGACTCGAGATGAGAAAATAATAAATCTACAATGCTCTTTTCAATTATTTATGATTTTTAATTTAGTATATTAAATTTATTTTGTTTCAACTTGTCACTCCTTAATTACTTTCATTAAGCAACAAGATTGTTTTTGTCAAATTTGAAGGGTTATAGTATTTTTTGGGACAAATTTGTCTTTCTTTCCATCTTTCCATTTACTTTCTTCAAATATTGGAGTTTTTCAACTATTTTAAACTTTTTTAATTAAAATTTACCCTTCTCAATTGTTTTTGTTAAATAATAAGATCTTTTTGTTAGATTTGAATGGTCATATGAGTTTTATAATATTTATTTTAGATAAATTTATCTTTCTTTCTCATCTTCTATTTTTTCTACATCATAAATCTTAAATTTAATTGTAGCGTAGCAATTTTTTTTTCTTGCACTTCTTTCTCAAACTTTTTTCCTCTGTTTTCTTAATAAATTGATGACATTGAGTTTCATTAACGCTTAAAAAAGATCTTAGGTTTCTTTCATACCATCAGCAAGCATATCTCAATTGAAGGTTTTAACTCACTCGAAAGGGTGTTAGCGACTATGACGTATCGAATAATAGGGGTACACATGTTTTAATTAGAACCAGTTAATCGAACTGAATCAAACCACTTTTAATGATTCAGTTTGATTTAAATTTATTTAGTGGTTCGATTTGATTTTCAAAATTTGAAACCATTTTTAATGATTTGGTTCTTAGTTTTGGATACGGTTAATTCAATATAATTGTGATCACTAACATATACTAATTAATATAAATTAGCAACCTTGGAAGCCTTGTTCATTGAATGCATATGTCTTTTGATTTAACATTCAGGTAACTCAATTAAAACTCCAACAATGTGCAAAAAAAGAAAGAAAACCATATGTAATATCTCAAGACACAAGTTGAAAAACAAGATGACATTTCTTCTCCTTCCTTTTTGTCTTGTCAAACTTTTATTAATGCAAGTCATGATATGCAACAGTACAATCAACAACAATAATAATAACAAACACTACATACAACACTACATGCAATCATCCATTCTTTAACATCTAGTTTGAATTCTGTGACATCTGGACCTGATTACCCATTTTTTATTGTAAACCATGTAATTATTTGCAATATTATGTATAATGGTTTATTAATGGGTAATCTGCTGTTTCTTGGTTGTGTGAGGTTGTGGTTGGCTTTCTGTGCATCTGCCTGTGATTTGGGACCAATGTGGAGTCTAGTTTGAGGATGCACAATTGCCTCGATTTGCGTGCCGTTCTTTCCTCTTTTCTTTTCTTCCTCTTTCTCCTTTTCCTCTCACGAGCCACACCCTTCCACCCATTTTTCGTCTTCTTCTTTCTCTTCTTCCACCCGACGCCATGTGAGCGATGGCGGAAATAAGAGAGGGAGGCGGGAGTGGGCAGAGGGAGAGTGCGGCGAGAAAGGAAAGGAAGAGAAGAAAGGGAGCTGAGGTGCGCGAGCTCGGAGGAGGTGGTGAGCCGCCCGTGCGTTCCACCGGTAGAGGAGGCTCTGTCAAGGCGCGAGGAGGTTCCCTGGGGTGTGGGGAAAGTCTCCGTGTGCTGTGCCAGGTACGCAACTCCATCCCTTTTCGCCGTCTGTTGTTTTGTTAACAGTAGGATTAATTGCATGAAAATTGTGATAAATGCATGGAAAATTGTAGAAAAATAGTAGGAATGATGGAAATGTGTTGTATTGCATGAGAATGTAGAGATCATGCGGTTAGGATT
>JAMKQA010069929.1:0-19088 GCA_024699735.1 Posidonia australis | reverse complement strand
GAGAGGGAGGGGGGGGGGGGGGGGGAGAGAGGGAGAGAGAAAGAAGTGGGGGAGAGAGACAGGGAGTGGGTAGTTACTGTTTTTCGATTTTGTGTACATGGGAAGAAGGAGAGAGAAATGGAGGGTGGTTGGTGGAATTGAATGGTTTCCTAATTAGTTTTAGGGTTTCAAAATTTAAACCAAATCAGGGTGGTTTTTTAGTCGGTGGTTTCTATTTTCATTTGATATTGATTGATCTATCAATTATGGATAGATGGATAGCATATAGTCCTATCTAAGAAGGTTTTGAGGGAAGATGTTCCTTACACACTCACATGCATGCACACACGCATACAAGGAGTCTTGCTTGGGAAAAAGAGACCTGGTGAGTTGGAGATAAGCAAAGTAGCCAACTGAAGAATGAAGGGTGTGTCTGAGTGTGTGCATTGGGAGGGGAGGAGGGGGGACGGGATAGAGCATTACTTAACAAGACAATGATGTTAAACAAAGCGAGAATCTCCCTTGACATGCTTTTTTCATTTGTCAAATGCCCACAATGTTGGTAGTTTGGCATTCTTTGTTGTCATAATGCAATTGAGTGGGAGAGGAAAAAGTAATCCCCACAGATTTTGGCCTTGAGAAAAAAGAATCTTTGATATAAACACAGACCAATTAGATTTTCAGTCATGGCAATCATTAGCATAATGTGAATCAAATGACAGTCAGAGCTCTTGAGATGAGGATGATGGAAAGAGCAGAGCGTGGTTTAATGTACATTGTAGTTATCCAGTAATTCAAATAACACCAACATAATGACAAGTTTGAGGGGAAGCAACAAACTGACCCGGTACAAGCGAACAGTCAAGTGAACAACACCATTAACAAGCTGATGATAACAAGTTATCTCTGGAAGTTGGTCGTGAAGCTTGCAATTTAGTTCTATGGGTGTTCACATCCGTCCATCAATCAAACAAGTACAGAAATGAAGTAATTCTTTTGAGAAAGATGGTAACCATCAGGAAAGTAAGTGACTTAAAGGTTAAGAAAGTAGCATTAGGGGCCAACATCCTTCATTTCAAACTTAACGATGGAGGACTTGCTTAAACAAGACAATGTGAGAAGAGTCACTGCAGAGATGATTATATTATCTCTGTATAGCAGAAGTAGTCTGTGATGACATCCAACAGTGTGCACATAGGAGACTAGAATTTATTTGCTAGGTAGTTGGTATAGAACTGACCACACTGATAATCTTTTTAAACCTTACAAATGAAGCCCTCGATGCTTACCTGTTTACCTGAGACCATAGAGTGTGCAACCGAGGTGCCAAACATAATTGGAAAAGCATTATTGTGTGCAGCCGTAGTGGCTCGATTGTGACGTTGGTGGATAAGTTGATGCTATGGAAGTCAGATGGGGGAACCTAGCAAAAATTACCTCAACTATTTACCATGTTAGAACTTAGAAGTTGGAAAACGTTATATTTATTGTATTGCTAATGAGGTTAAGCCTCATATAATCATATATACACACGTACAGGGTCTTACTTGGGAAATTTTTAATGAAGGAAAAAAATATAAAATAGGAAATAAAGATGAGAATATACATAATATTCTAACAAGATGATTGTGCTAAGACACTAAAAAAATTAGCATTGTTGGGTGGAAGTAATGTGTGTTTCCACTTCTTAGCTATAATTATTTTGTTAACCTGTATGGTATGGGTATATTAGTCTCAAGTGTCTGCGTGGGCACATGTCAATAATTTCACAGAAATCAGAGGCAATTTAATTATTGTTATTGCTAGCTACTAAAAAAAATGTAGATTATATATTGGGCAGGTTATAAAAAAGATAGGAATATTTGGCAAAATATATGGTTATTCTTTTGACAAGTTTGGTTATATCGTTGTTAATAGGCAAAGCATGGTGTGGATTTTAATGTAAAAGGTAATTGCTGTAGATCAATAAATTTCTGTTACTGAAAATGGAGATTCAAATAAGAAAATGAAGATAGATTAAATACTAAGGAAGAAGATTTCTGATATCCAAGAGTTAGATTATTGGGATTCAAGAGATTCATTAGAAGAAAGTGTCACTTTAGTTTTCCAACGGTAAAGTATGTCGAAGTGAAAAGTCTCTGATAACAGACCCAGATGAGGCAGTGAAGTTTGGATTCCATGTGGTATTTTGAACCATCTATTGCCATATGTTATCCACCAAATAGATGGTTCTTTATTATCATACACTAGCATGCTGGAATTTGGCTTTTAGTCATTTAGAACCGTTGAAATAATCCTACATTGGAAAAGTGAGGATTGAGACTTATTGTTATATAAGTGTGGATCTCTCTACTCATTGTCTATTGATTTTGACTTGAATATTCATATTTCAAAAAGAGACACTTATTAGAGTCAAAAAGAGATTCAAATGGGTTCAAGTCTATACACATTCATCTATGTTCAAAAGAGACACTTATTATACCTAAAAGAAGTCACAAGTAAGGAAGAATGTTGGAATAGTTCCACATTGAAAAAATAAAGATTAGGACTTATGGTTATGTATAGATGAACTCCTCTATTCGTTTTCAATTAGTTTTAAATTAGATGTTCATATTTCAATAAGAACCAAACCAAGGGGAATAGAGAGCTAGTTTTGGAATTTAAATTTTCCCTTTACTTTGGTTTAGCAGAAGCAAATTTGGAGATTTGCTGAGGTGTCTATTTTGTGTTGGCTGCACAAAAAAGATAGTCGGCAAAGGGCACTAAACAATAAACACAGAAAACAACATTCTCCTTTCAGGACTGGGAAGCGTGTGTACAGTTTGCCACTAAACCATTATGCACCTCATCTTTCCAAATTTTGTGTGGACTATCTGCCTATAAACTTGACTAAGTCTCTTTGTTTGCTGGATTTTCCTAGGAAGTGAGGAAGCTTGGTGTTTTTTAAACCATGGTTGCCCATACTTGAACTATTAAATTAGTATGGCTGAAATCATGTTCTTTTAGGCTTTGGAACAGGTCAAAGTCTCACCTGTTGTTGTTGTACCATCAAGTCAATACCATTCTTGCATTGGAGGGTTTATATTGGCTTGATGTTAGGTTGATGGTTAATTCTTTGCTGAACTTGCCAGTTTTCTGATATTGTGATCCTTTTCAGGTTCTAATGGTTTCCAATTTCCAACTGTGCCATTGTAGCTGTAATTGCTGAAGGGCAAGAATTGATATTGGCTTCTTTCATCATACCAACACTATATTAAATATGTAGTTTACTATTTTTTTATTATGTAATAAAATTTTAGCTTCCTACTCAAGCACAACTAACTGAGAATTATAGAATCAATGGGCTGACGATTGAGTTCTTTACAGGTATCGAAACGCTTAGAGAAGTTTAAGACAACAATATTCACACAAATGAGCATGCTTGCCATCAAACATGGAGCTGTAAACCTTGGTCAGGGCTTTCCAAATTTTGATGGTCCGGAATTTGTGAAAGAAGCAGCAATTGAAGCGATAAAAGAAGGAAAGAATCAATATGCCAGAGGTTATGGCATTCCTGATCTTAATTCTGCTGTTGCTGAAAGATTCCAAAAGGACACTGGACTTGTGGTGGACCCTGAAAAGGAAGTTACGGTTACATCTGGTTGCACAGAGGCTATAGCTGCCACAATGTTGGGCTTGATTAATCCAGGGGATGAGGTGATCGTCTTTGCTCCCTTTTATGATTCCTATCAGGCTACTTTGTCGATGGCTGGGGCTAAAATTAGGTCCATAACCCTCCGTCCTCCAGATTTCTCTGTTCCAGTTGATGAGCTTAAAACTATGTTCTCCAGGAGCACCCGTGCCATAATGATAAACACTCCTCATAATCCCACTGGAAAAATGTTTACTAGAGGGGAACTTGAGCTGGTTGCTGCTCTCTGCATAGAAAATGAGGCATTGGCTTTCACTGATGAAGTTTATGATAAGTTAGCGTTTGAAGCAGAACATATTTCCCTTGCTTCTCTCCCTGGCATGTATGAGAGGACTGTGACTCTGAACTCTCTGGGAAAGACATTTTCATTAACTGGATGGAAGATTGGCTGGGCAATAGCCCCCCCACACTTGACTTGGGGTGTGAGGCAGGCCCACTCCTTCCTCACATTTGCCACATCAACTCCAATGCAATCGGCTGCGTCCGTAGCTCTTCGGGCCCCAGATACATATTATGAGAAGCTGCAGAAGGACTACATGGCAAAGAAAGCTATATTAGTTGACGGGCTAAAGGCTGTTGGATTTATAGTTTACCCATCAAGTGGAACATACTTTGTTGTGGTGGATCACACTCCTTTTGGGTTCCAGAATGACATAGAATTTTGTGAATACTTAATCAAGGAGGTGGGAGTGGTTGCCATCCCAACAAGCGTCTTTTACCTCAATCCAGAGGATGGAAAGAATTTGGTGAGGTTCACCTTCTGTAAAGATGAAGGGACTTTGAGGGCTGCAGTGGAGAGAATGAAAGAAAAGCTTCACAGAAAAATTTAGAGGTCAGTAAGTAATTGTGAGTCCAATACCAACGCTCTCTTAGTTAAAGCGGATTGAAAACAGAACGGCAGAAAACTATATAACCTTTTATCTTTCTGGAGGGCAATTTTTTGAGTTGGGCTGTTGATGATTTCTCAAGTAAGTTCTTAATGTCTGTATTATTGAATTGTAGTAGTACCCTTTTTTTATATATATTGAGTTGTAGCATTATTGGGGAAAAACAAATTGAAGAATTTTTTTTTTTGAAAACGGTAATCAAATTGAAGATTTTTAATGGATGATATCATGCTTAACCCTATTTTTTTAATGTTCTATTTGAACCTGCAATCTCTTAACTGAAGTACTAATCACAAAGGTATATCATGCTTACCTTTACTAATTATTCTAAATAAAACATCTCTGTTAGTGTTCTTTTCAAAGACTATACACTTCTTGACTTTTTGAAATCTCCATTGATTGATATGGGACTGAACTTTCATACTCTGTTCCAGTATCACTTTTCTACTTTCTTGAACTCTATTCTCTTTGTTTTTGTTTGTGGGTCAAACACTGATCGTCAAAGAAAAAAAAGGGATATAAAAAATGATCCACTAAACAAATATTAATGTAGTCTTCTACCAAGCCCGTTCTACAAGGGGCGACGACATTCAAAAACTACTTATCAGCACTCAGCAGTGTCATAAGGATGAGCCATGAAACTGTGTGCTCTGACTAAATCTTAACAGTAATCATTATATAAATAAAAAGTTAAAGCACAGCAAGTATAGTATCATATTACAGTCCCTAGTGTAGTATAAAATACCCATCACAAAAAATTGTATTGTCTAAAATAGGTAAACACCTGTTGTTCTAAAAATCTCAAAAAAAATTAATTGTTAAAGTATGATGATTGACATTAGTCTTGAGTAGACTCCAAATGGACTACACAATAACTTGAATCAAAGTATGTCTACCCTTTGTTGAGAGATCAACTTTTAATGAAAGAATGCAAGAAAATATATCAGTAAGAGAAGTAATGGTAGGATACAAATGTCCCTGCAAAAAGGAATGCCATACTGCTACGGCGAAAGCACAATTGATAAATAAATGCTCAATTGTTTCCTGATAACCATTACAGAAAATGCAACTATCAGAACTTGTCCAACCTTTTTTACACAAGTTAACTTTAGTTAGAACCTTATTAAAAATAACCAACCATGAAAATAATCTAACCTATAGAGGGGCCCAACTATGCCAGATATTATCATAAAAATGAGTTTTAATCCCACCATCGTTGAGTATCTTATACCCTGACTTGACAGTGTACTTACTTGTGGAATTAGACCATTCAATAGTATCCTCTACAGGATGAAGCATGATAGAGTTAATAATCTCTGTGAATAGATCAGCTTGAGCTTGTAGAGATCCAATTTCAGCAGAAGAAGGGATATCATTCAATAATTTATGGAAGTCCTGAAGATAAATTTCAATTGTTCTTGCAATTGAAGTTTTTTTGAATTTAGCTAATTGAAAAAGATCAAGAAGTATATACTTCAATTTTTCCCCATGCCTCCAGTAATTTTCCCAGAATATGGTATTATGACCATTATTAACAAGAAAAGTGGTGGAAGTATTAAAGAAATTAAAGCAAGCCTTTATTTCTAACCAAATAGGAGAAGTTCTACCAGTTGAAGTATTCAAAAGTGCTCCTGGCCAAGATCTCGAGAAATATCTAGCCTTTAAAATTACTTTCCACTTAAGAGAGTAAGTGTGTGATAGTAGCTGCCAAAGTAGCTTAGTTTTTAGGGCTAAAATGAAGCTTTTGATATTTATGATGCCTCAACCCCCTTAACATTTATCTTTACAGAGAACCACCCATTTAGCTAGGTGGAGAGTAGAAGCGGAAGAAGATTTCCAAAGAAATTTATATCTGAGCTTATCGATAGCTTGTGCCACCTTAACTGGTAGGGGTAGGACAGAGAGATAATATGTGGGAATTGCTAATAGAACAGAGTTGATCAAGGTCAGTCTGTCCCCTAAAGATAATTGATTAGTTTTCTATAATGAAAGTTTTTTGGCCAATTTTTCAATAACAGGTGCCCAATTTGAATTAGACGTCCTTCTGTAGTGTAAGAGTAAGCCCAGATATCTGATAGGAAGAGGGGAAGTGGAGTAACCAAGAATATTGGCAGATCTATTGGTGGCATCCACTGAAACACCAATACCAGTAAGAGAAGATTTCTAAAAATTAATTTTTAAACCTGAATAGGTTTGGAAACAACATAAAATCCGTTTGATATTAATTATATTTTCCTCAGTAGCTGAGAGAAATAAGATAGTATCGTCCGCATATTGTATATTCACAATGTGTGAACCTTCATTAGGCATTTGAATGCCTGAGATCAAGTGCTGATCCACGGCTAAAGAGAGCATCCTATTAAGGATGTTGGTCACTACTATAAAGAGTAGAGGTGATAATGGATCACCTTGGCGTAATCCATTTGTAGCTTGAAGAAAACCTTTGGGTGAACTATTAATTAATATGGAAAAACGAACAGTGGAAATGCACATCTTGATCCAATTTGTCCATGTGGGACCACAACCCATTCCTGATAACGAGTCTAGAAGAAAATCCCAGTTAACGTTATCAAATGCTTTTTCGAAGTCCAGTTTTAAAACATAACCAGGAAAATTCATTACTTTCATATAGTGAAGATTTTCTTGAGCCACTAAGAAACAATCTCCAATATATCTTCTTAGAATAAAGGCACAGTGCGAATTGTCTATTATTGTGTCAAGAACAGGAGAAAATCTAGAAGCCAAAGTCTTAGTAATAATTTTGTATAGACTATTTATCAGACTGATTGGTCTATAGTCTTTAATACTTTATGCACCTTCCACCTTAGGAATCAGGGCAATAAAAGTTTGATTAATAGGGACTAAGGGATCATAATCCGAGCAAGTATGAAGGCAGGTGAATACTTGCAAAATATCAAACTTGAGTAGGTCCCAAAATTGCTGGAAAAAACATAAAGAAAAGCCATCAGGGCCAGGGGCCTTATCACCAGGTAATGATTTAATGTTATTGTAGATTTCTTCTATCGAGAATTCTACTTCCAAATTCTCAGGCTGCTGAATCTTTGTAGGCAATAATAGTTCCCAGTTTAATGCTGGAGTAAAGCCTTTAGGTTTATTAAAAAGGGAGTAAAAATGGTCCTCCACTTCCTTTGAAATTGTAGAGGGGGACACAGAGATGACATCCCTAATCTTCAGTAAGTGTATAGCATTTTTCCTCCTTCGGTATGTGACCATGTTATGAAAGTAGGAAGTGTTCAAATCCCCTTCCTAGAGCCATTGAACTTTTGATTTTTGCTTCCAGTATATTTCTTGCTCATAGAGCAGGAACTGGTGTTCATTAAGAAGATCTTTCTTGAGAGTCACTAGTGTGTCATGGAGGTGAGAAGATTCTGCTAGAGAATCAATTAACTTAATTTGTGACTCAATGGCTAGTAATCTGTAGCATCTTTTCTCTTTAACAGGTTTAATCCAACCTCTAATTGCTTTTTTAAGTGTTTTCGGTCTATAAGCAAATCTAACCATAGAGGATGAAGAAAGGCAAATATGCTGGGAAAGAAGTCAGCATGTTTCTATAAAGGGTACAAATCCCTCAATTAGAAGTCAGGATTTATAAAATTTAAAAGGAATAGGGCCCCAATTAGTGGGAATGGTGTTCAAAGAAATAGGAATATGGTCAGAGACCACTCTAGAATGGCCCATATAGTAAGAGTTGGGGAATTTGTCAGCCCAATTAGGTGATATTAGAAATTGATCAAGTTTTACCAGAGTGGGCGGTGACTGCATGTTGGACCAAGTATATTTAAAATTACTTGGAGAAATATCCACTAAAAGATTATCGTTAATAAAGGCATTGAATAATTTCATATCAGATGATATGCTGCTTCTATTAGAGTGTTCATTAGTAAATCTGGTCAAATTAAAGTCTCCCCCAATGACCTAATTGGAGTTTGTCCTATTTCTAATGAAATGGAACTCCTTTAGGAAGGAAGGTACTTTTAAGTCTATAATCACAAGGACGATACACATCAGTAAGTCACCAATCAAATGCATCAGAATGGTTTCTAAAATTTAAAGACAAACTGAAAGAGGCAGCAATAGTAGTAATCAGAGTGATATCTTTATCATCCCAATCAATTACAATTCCCCCAGAAGCCCCGATCGAAGGGATAAAGGACCACTTATGAAGCAATCTAGCTCCCAGGTACTAAAAAGTACCAGAAGAAAAATCCTCTAATTTGGTCTCACAAATTATGAGAATATTGCATTTAGTAGTTCTCATTAAGTTATGCACGACTCTTTTTTCCATCAGAATCCAATCCTCTAATGTTCCAGGCTGATATAATCATAATTAGTGGGGAGAGATAGAAAGAGAAGCCAGGTTCTCAATTAAGTGGCCATTATCCTGTAATTGGATACTAGATAAACCTTGATCTCATCAAACAGAATCAAGGAACTGCTTAGCTTCTACAGTATTATGTAGGGAAATGCCCAATGACTTACAAAAGCTAATAAACTGTTCATAAGAGTCCCAAGTAAGTGCATCATCCAGCAAAAAACTAGCAGTTGTATCAGTGTGAGAAGTAGCAAAATCAGAATGAGGAGCGACAGAAGTGTCAGGTTGTAACTC
Organism: Posidonia australis; assembly: GCA_024699735.1. NCBI lineage: Eukaryota > Viridiplantae > Streptophyta > Magnoliopsida > Alismatales > Posidoniaceae > Posidonia > Posidonia australis. The sequence continues at coordinate 9,904 of JAMKQA010069929.1, read as the reverse complement.
AATATTCAAAATGGTAGAATTAACAGATGAAGAGTCACTAATACCTGGAGCATGGACCGAGGTGGGAGGAAGGGGTTCAGCAATTATTTCGGAAGGACCAGCCAAGTCGTCCTTCTCAAGGCAGTCAAAAACGACAATCACCTTTTTAAATTTAGCTAACGTGAGATGCCTGGCTTTGATCTCGGCTGCCACATAATTGAAGGTATCGATCGAATCAGGGCTGGCCCCAACAGATAGAGGAAAGTCCGGCTCCGGACCAGTATATGGAATGGGAGTTGGTAGAAGACCCATAGAATTGTCAAACGGGGGAATGGGAGGACTAATATGTCTTGTCCATACATTTTACCCCCTAGAGGCATTATGCCCTTTGCCACCCCTTCAGTCGTGGTTGTTTTTGAAAGATTTTCGGACAGGGTGGAGACCACTGGAACCAGAAGAGGAGGGATGGATCTTAGTAGGCCACGCAAGAAAAGAGCTAGAAGAAGGGTTAGAAAGGGAAGAGGTAGCAGGGCAAATGTCTCAACTTTGTCTGTAACGAATAGGGTACACTAAATTTCCAAAAGTAAAGAAACGGCAGTTGGGAATATCTTTGTCAGGATGGACCCTAACACGAACCCTTGCATATCCCAAATGTTTAATAAAGTCCATAGATAAGTCCACTTCCAACAATTCTGAGAAGCTCGAGACCATATGGTGAAACAGATCAATATTCCAGAGATGATGAGGAATCCCTTCTAGCCTAAGCCACACCCCTACTTCCTTCAAAGTGTGAACAGTATTGGAGTTGAGAGATCAATGTATGAAGGAGGCCGATATTAGTTGTAGGGAGGCTCCGTACTTGTTTAAGTATTCATTTCTATCTTTGGACGAGGAGAATACTAACAGAAATTTGCCAAGAGAGAAAGCTTGGACTTCTATCTCAGATAAATTTGGCCAACATGAATTTATATGGTCGACCAAAATCTACTTTGTAAGTTGAGAAGAGTGTGAGGTGACTATAACACTCCTAGATAGGGTTAGAAAGTGGTTACATATCACCTCAGAAGGAGGTAAAGTGGAGGGATAAAAAGTAGTAAGACCAGCCATGTTGCAGTAGTGCTCTGACTAAATCTTACAGGGTAATTGCAATTGGCAAGGACAATAGGCTTCTTTTCTATCTCTAGCCACCCAATTCAGCTAGGCAAATTGAGATACGACCAGTGCCAAATAAACATGATTCTTCAGTAATCTACTTCCATACTCGATGACTTCCAAACTTACAACAAAAGCTAAAACACTGAAGAATCCAAATAATGACCAACCAATTCAACCTTGGTCCAACTAGAAATTACATATCCTTCTAAATAATGATCAACACCATTCCACGTTCCTCGAACAAGAATTACATATCCTTTCAAATATACTTTTCCTTTTTTGGAGGGTTCAAGCCTTCAAGGTAGTTCATGCACGCAAATGGATACAAAGAGGGGAGTGATCTCATTTCTCATGCACTCACCATAACAGGAACAAATACTAGATGAACATGTAGAATGAGAGAAGCAACGGGCAGTTGTCTTTCTCAATCCCAGCATAAGATGAAACAACACGCCACCTATGACTCAGATCTGTTCTCATCCCAAAAGTGTCCAAATCAGCGAGCTCCAATACAAACTCGACAAACCTTGAAATAATCCAAAAACAAAACAAATGACTTCTTTGGAATTTGCTCATCTAAGACATCACTAGAACAAATGGAGATTAGTTAAATATTTAACCTTTGTTTGGATCTTGGATAAACCTAAGAATAAACTCAGAATTGGAATTATAATTCCATTTGGATAATCAAAAAATAGAATAAAACCAAAATAGTAATAACCATTCTGTGTTTCTTGTTCTGGAGTTATAATTCTACCATGGGTGTGGACTAACGTTATTCCACTCGACTTATTCCTTCATATACTCATTCTTATCCATATGAAAATGGAGGTGATCATGTCTTGGCGGCGGTGGAGGAGATCGAGGTGTCACTTGAGGACCTTGGGTTGATGGATCAAGCATTGTTGTCGTCAATGGACCTTCCCCCACTTATGGATGGGAGAACTAGGAGCTTTGGTGAGTTGACGACAATTGATTGACAAGGATGTCTCGATTTGACGCTTGGATTCTTCGATCAGGTGGTGGGCACTACTGGAGAAGGTGATCAGAGCTTCTTCTGGAGCTAGAGCCAGTGGGACATTCCTTTTATGGTTTTAAATTATTCATTTAAACAAAATTATATTAATCTCAAATTATAAATAGTATTTCTAATATAATAATATTTATTTATGAATAATATTTCGTAATATTTTATAAAATATTATAATTTGATATGATATATTGGTTTAAAAAATAATATTGGTTTAAAAATAACATTATTTGATATGATATATTATTATTTTATGTATATTGTATTAATGTACATATGTCCTGTTACTTATTCTAGTTTTTAGTCAAACCAGAATAACTTCTAATACACACTTATTCTCCTTATAAATTCTTTTACTTCCAAATAGAATAGTAATTCTAATAGAATACTAATACTATTTTTCATTTATTTATACTTTTCCTATTCTACAACTAATACTTTTATCTTAAATCTTACACAGTCAATACACTGACTTCAATTATCTAATAGTTCTTTATTTTTTGTTTGCATATGTAATAGTGTGATTGATAAAAAAATTCTATTCATAACTGATATTGGTAACTTTGAACCACTTATTTGAAAATGCTACTTTAGTTTTTTTATTCCTCTTTTGCCCTTACCCCTACAAAACTCCACATCCCCTAACATACAAAAATACTCAACTTGTATTTACCTTTTTCTTCTACCACATATAATCGTTTTCTTTCGCTTCTTCTCCTAAATCCTAAATAACACATCCATTACAGTCCACTAGTTGGTCAATACAACCTACCGAACAAAAAAGGTGTTACCATCCACGATCCTCATTGAGTCAGTGTATAACCATCCTATGATCTTATTAGGTGTGGAAATCACTCCACCATTGATTACTTGTCTTCTTCTTTTTTATTTCATGTATTTTGTTGAGTTTATTGGTATAATATCATATTTTATATAATGATTTTAGTATATACTATTTTTCTTCTATGAGACATGATTCTTGAACTAGGTGATATATTTCAATATAATATAAGACATAGTTATCTTTTGTGAGACATGATTACATTTTAGTATGTAGTACTTCTCTTCCGTGTGACGTCCTTTTTACACTAGGTGATATGATTCATTATACAAAGAGACATGATTATATTCTTAATATTTATTATTTCTTTTATGAGACATGATTCATTTATTAAATGACATGATTCAATGTAGAATGTAACATGATATTATTTAATCTGTGATATCGCTTTGGACTTATGAGTTTCAATTTTATTTAATGGTTTTATACTATGAAACATGATTAAATTTTTCTGTGAGACATGACATGATTCAGTATGCAATAAGACATGATTACATTTGATGAGGACAGGGGTAAAAGAGAAATAGAAAAGCAAAAATGGTTAATTCTTGCCATTCTCAAATAAATGGTCTAAAGTTGTCAATAGCAATCGTGAATGAAAATTTTATGCCAATCACACTATATAATGTCCCAGCATTCAAATTAAAATATTAACTATTGAATAAAATTGAGTTATTCATCAGTCATAGATTGGAACTCTCCTTTTATCGTATCGTAATAATCATATTTTTTGGGATGACCCAAGAAATTGTTAGAATGGGGTCAAAATAGGAAGAGCAAGTGTGGAACAAATAAGTTAGAACCAGGTGACCTTAAGATCAAAAGTTATTGTCAACTGAAACAGAAAAATAAAATAAAAATACAAACGTAAACGTGGATGAAAAAATTGGTTGTGAATTATACTGAAGCATAACATCGAACATGCAACCACTCTTCATGTAATTGGATTCAATCTGAAACAGGTGACCTGAACTCTTCTAGTAATATACTGATTGAGTGCAATTCGCAAATGGTACTTAACTGATGAGTTCTACGACATGCAGAAAGATGCTTTTGTATAAAAGGCATGATTTTGTCTATTCTTAACTGATAAACCCACCTCAAAAATTTATTACAGGAAAACATGGCTACATATAGACACTTTTCTCTATTTATTCAAAATTCAACGAGATCATCGTCTCGGTGGTGAAGATGTAAACTGCGAAGCAATGCGACTTGGTTTCTATGACAATGATAACAACCCAAAAAAAAAAAAGAGGTACAAATGAATTAAAAAGGGTTCTACTTTCGACTAGGATATAATTCTTCACAATAATGGCACAGCAGGAACATCTAGATATAGATGCTTTGATCTTTACATTTGACGGCGTCACGTAAAGGAGGTTTATTCCATAGATGGGTTGCAGTTCATTATATTTACCCATTGGAAGTATTTCTTAGGTTTGCATAGGAAAGATAAGATAATAAAAATTGAATCTAAGCCACATCGCATTTGAACAAAAACGGTAACGTTGCTGCTTATTTTATCCCGACTAATATGAGATTTATTTAGTGAGAGGGTTGTAACTTGTCGTTAGCAACCATCTTATAAATTATGCGCACCACGTTGAAGTTAAGCAAGCAGTCCCATGGAGAAATATTCAAGAATACTGCAAGTGGCATCACAAAATGGAAAATTATTGTTTGATTCCTTCCACTGTTTCCGTTTGATTGAGGACAACACACTCAGGCACATGACCAGATAATATTTTAAATAATGAAAAGTAACAATATGTTGATATTGAGTTCTTTTAATTAAATTTGCACTACCTTAGTTTTTCTCTAAAAATCCCAAACCAAACTTACCTTCTGTATCAGAATCTCGATTTAAAGGTCGCTTTTGTACTAGCACTCTATAATCTCGATTTAAAGGTCAATTTTGTACTAGCTCTCTATGTGGGGGATGCACAGACCACAAGACTCACCATCCTAAGGAAATGGATGAGACAATATTTTTTGGGGGTTGAGGGTTCACCCAATCGGCCTATCCATATTCATGAGAGCCAATGGAGACCATTCCCTTTCAATTTTCCAGATAATGACGAAGATGAGCCATCAAGCTCTGCTTTCTGATGCATGTTAGTGTTGGCAAGAGCATCATGAGACGACCAATCGGAAAAGAAAAACCACTTGGGTGAAATGATGCGTATCCTAAATTTCCTGCATAATCACCACCGTCACCCACGTCAGCCTCAGGAATGCAGGTGGGAGAGTTGTTGGAAGATAGCAACTGGAACGAAAAAAAATATGGTAGGGGGTCACTATTCTATTCCTTTTGTTGGAAGGTGGATGTGGGAGCAAAATTGAACAAGGAACCATTGAGGAGCTGCGAAAATGATAAGAAACAGGAAGGAAAAGGGTGTAAAGAGACTAGAACGTTGGAAGTAGAGGTAAAGGTGGAAGGCAACATTTTGGTAGTTGAAATATCTATCTGAGTTTTGCGTTATAAAATTTGTGATATTCTGGTGGTGTAATACTGACATTGTGATACTGTGGCAAATTTTTATTTTACAAAAAACAAAAACAAAAAAACAATTGTCATTGCCAAACAAAAGGAACCGTTTCAAAATGCATAAAAATAGTTGTTGGCATGTGCAGATTCAAACACTATCACATCCCAAAGATCACAGCACATGGGTGCTCCCTCTCTAAAGTTTAAACTAACTAAATTCGTTTGGGATGCTCACAACCAAATAAAGATGAAAGTGCAGAAACAGCAGCACAAACAGTGGGGATTGGAAAGGCATGCTGAAATCATGAACATGTGGTTTTCATTTACATGTTACAGCCATGAAGATTTTGTGTTCGGTATGGTAGATTCCAACAGATTTTGTGTTTGTCAGCTTCTTCTTCTTCTAGTGATTCTAGTTCTTCCTAGCCAGGCAGGTTTAGCCTGTCTGGCTGCTGTCTCTTCCATCTGTATAATAAGCTAAAAGAAAATTACAGTGGAAGGAAGTTTGGGTTTTACACGTCCAAGTTGCAGTACTTCCCATCTATTCGATTTTGAACAGCTTTGATCGCTGCAACTCGTGCTGCAGTGGCAGCCCTGTTTGCAGCTGCCACGGCCTTGTCCACTCGTTCATCTAACTTTGGTATTAGAAGAGCATTTGCTTCTGCCTTTCTAGCAGCCTGAAACAATGAAATGTGAATGAAATTGAATTTGAGAATAAGATTGTAGAAGAACTTACAACAATGTGGAAGTAGAAGAACTGTATGTTTCTTTACCTGAACAGCACGCTGGACCACATCACTTGTTGAAGGATGGGGAGTCTTTAGGACACCGCAGTCCCACTCTCCAGATCTTGTATCACTGTTTCGGAAAATATACGACCCAAATCCCTGCTTCCGGCCTTCATGCCAGGAACCTTCATAACAGTGGCCATTTGCGAAGTGATAGACCCCAAAACCATGGATCTTATCGCCAAAATATTCTCCAGCATATCTATCGCCATTTCTGCAGCAAAAAAAAAAAAAAAAAAAAAACAGTCGCGTGAATTTACTAAGCTGCAATGCAATCCATGTAACAGACATAACAGCATTTGAAACATAATAAATACATACAATTTTGATGATAACAACAACCTTTGGCTCATGTGATTCATAGGCAGATAATTACTCCTAGCTGATCAAGTCAGCCTTCATGAAAAGACATCAAAGTAGATAACTTATCGTAGTAAATATAAGCTACAGAGAGAACCTCATCAATACTGATATTTTATTTATCAGGCCTCGTACCACTATCAAATATTAAGCATAAAGATGGTTTTTCATTATCATCACCCTAGGGTTAAGTTCTTTCAATTCAACCTTGCAAAAACAGGAAAAAGCAGCCTTCGGAATGTAGTGAGATCAAAAGCAACTCTCATCAAAAGATGAACAAAGGTTGAACTTTGAACCACAAGCCAGAAGCAGGAAAGCAGCGAAAGGTCATTATTGCAATACATTTCATGTAGGGATTTTCCAAATTTATCTAATCAACTATACTAGATTATGAAAAGTAGACAAGAGTTTCATGAAACTTCACGGTTTTCTCAGGCAAAGGAGCTACAAGAATTAACAAGAAAATGAGACTATGATTCTGAAAGAATTGGAGATGATAATGCCCTGAAAGTGGCTGGTTCCAAAGGGAATTAAAGAGAGTGATTACAAGGAAACTAAATAGAAGAAACAGTCCACAAAGTTAAAAAAAAAAGGGGGGAATAAAAATCATGTCCTTAGAAATGCAGGTTTCCCCAGAGACTGATAAATTCTTTAACCAATTCATCGCTGCACTTCCAATTCCAGTGCTAAATAAAGAGAAGATAAAAATGAACTTCCTGATACAAAACACCACCAAGGACAAATCCCCACAAAACAGCCAAAGCAGACAAATTTCCTTACAAGCACAAGGTTCTCCCAAACATCAGCAGCGAACATCTCCTTTTTCTTAACTTCAAGCGTTCATCTCAAAGAAAATCAAACTAAACAGATCAAATTCCTCATGTAAACAAACCAGCAGAAAAAAAAAAAAACACACACACACACACACACACACACACACAACAAGAACACCAGGAATTCACCTGAAATGGTAGCACCCAAGACCATGCTTGACTCCACACCTGAACCCCCCAACATAACAGCTCCCATCAGAGCAGCTCTGAACACCGACCCCATGGCTCTGCCCATTCACCCACTCCCCAGCATAGCTATCACCAGTATAGAACCGATATACCCCGAACCCGTGCCGCAGCCCCTGCCGGTACTGCCCGCGATACCGGCTCCCCCTCGACCAGCTCTCTATCCCATACCCATCATACCTCCCATCAACCCAATCCCCTTCGTACCTCCCATTCCCAAAGTAACTGTAAACCCCACTCCCATTGCACCTCCCCTTGTGAAACTCCCCCTCGTAGTAGTCCCCATTACCGTAGAACTCCACTCCTTCCCTCACGATCCTGTTCCCACCGCCGCCATTGCCCTTCTCCTTCCTGACGGCCCCCTCACCGTCGCCGATGAACCACTCCACCGAACCACCTGTCCGGATCCCCCTGGAAGCCCCCAATCTCAGGACTTTCGACCTCCACCCGAGGACGCATGCGGCGGCGAGGACGGCGAGGACAAGGACGAGGTTGGTGGAGGTAGGAATCTCGCCCCGGACGTAAAAGAAGAGAAAGGAGCCGAGGAAGGAGAGTGAGAAGAAGGAGATGGGTAGGAAAGGGACGACGGAGTTGGAACAGCAGCAGCAATAGGTGGAGGAGGAGGAGGAGGAGGAGGAGAAGGGTGTGGTGGATCGGTTCCTGGAGCAAATGGGTTTGTGTGTCTTGTTGTTGTCGTCAGAGGAGTGGCTTCCGGCGTCCTCCTCGTCGACGGCGGAGAGGCTGGTGATGGATTTGGTCGTTGGCGACCGGAGGAGGGACGACGACGTTCTCGTTAGCTTCACCGGCCCTTCCATTCTTCTGGGTCTTCTTCTTCTTCTTCTGGGTCTCCTTCTTCTTATGGGTATGTCAGAAATCGAAGCTTTCCGGAGGGAAAAGAGATTCGGGATTCTGGAAAAGATACGAAAAAGGGCAGGCTGGAGAAAGTGGATGGAAGAAACCAGGAGAAACGAAGCGGTATTTGAGGGGAAATTATAGACAGAGAGAGAGAGGTGGGGAAGAAAGAGAATTGGAGAAGGAGAATGGTAGGGGTGAAGGGGATGCATTTATATGCAACCCCACGTCGTTTTGATTGGTTGCAGCGTTCATTTCAGTATTCAAATGTTGAGTTTTTTTTAAGAAAAGGAGTTGGGAGAAGATAAGAGTCCGCAAAAAGTGCTCCTGAGAAAAGTATCTCCAATATATCATATATTGGGCAGGCCGCATGTGGTCCAATTTGATTCAATTCTAGATAAAATCACCGATCAAATCGTGTGTTCCTCGGTTTGAAAGTAATTGAAATCAAATCGAGCCATTTAATCATTAAAATTAAATTGTTAAGTTTTTAATTTGATTCTTCGTTTATTATTTTGTTTTTTAAAGGCTATAAGTAAATAAAGTAGGGATGTATCTATGGTATCTACGTAGGTACCAAAAAAAATTATTGGATATTAAAGTTTTTAATTTTGGTCATTCATCTAAACATACAGACAGTAGGATTTATAGTTGTAAATAAACAATTATAACTGCTAATATGTAGTTACCGTTCTGTGAAATAACTTTATAGATACCATAGAATTTTCCATAAAATATTGATCAATAATTAGCTAAAATACAATACGTAATTAGGTATTACATTATGTTATCTTGGAAGATAGTTTTTAAAGTAAAATTAATATATATATATATAGCAACATAATTCTAAATTCATATATGTTTATCTCTTAACATGTTTTAACTTGAATAAAAATATAAATTTATGTTTACTTTTAGGATATTTAATGATATATATGTGTATGTGTATGAATATGTATCAATTTAATTGGTTTAATTTAGTTAATTTGACTTTGAAACTGAAGTGAACTATCTTTCATGGACCTATGCAATTCTCAAACTAAACTAACTCGTTATTTATAGAAAAATTAAACCAAGCCATTGGTTTAATTTAGTGATTTGTATCAAACGAACGTGCACCCTTAACATTGAGAGTATAGGAGGTGTTCGTTCGTAAGAGTGTGAGAGAGGGGGTGGCTTGACGAGAAGGTATTCGTTCGTGAGTGTGTGAGAAAGAGAGAGAGAGTGGTTTTGTAACATCTAGGTCCGGTTATCCATTTGTATTTAATAAACCATGTATTATTTGTTATTTTGTGCTTAATGGTTTATTAATGGATAACCTGTTGTTTCTTGGTTGTGTGTGGTTGTGGGTAGTTTTCTGTGCATCTGGTTGCAATCTGGGACCAATTT
>JAMKQA010069928.1:0-16629 GCA_024699735.1 Posidonia australis | reverse complement strand
CCCCCCATTTGCAAGGGAAAAAGAGGGGAGAAAAAAGGAGAGAAAAAACTTGAAAAATCTAAGAAAAGAGCAACCAAAGAGTTTTCTTCCAATCAGAGTCACCAGAGGAGTCTCAAATCAGAGAGGAAGCTTAGAGAGAAGAAGAAATCAAACTTCAGGCCAGGTCCCGCGAGCTCCGATGGTCTTTGGCGACCTCCTCCACTGCTAGCTCAGGTAAGCCCCGATCCCTGTTCAATTCCGTTTAATTTTAGTCCCTTAGGTCCTCCTCTACCTTCTCCAATCAATTCCAGTAAGGTCAGGTGGTTGCCTTGGCCGGAATCAGTGGATTTTTGGGTCCCTGGACTCGATTTTCCAGTAAGGGAGGTGAGGGCACGAATCTAGTGCGTGATTCATGCCATGGTGAGTGTATTTTGGTTAGGATAGACCCTCTCTTGCTTCTCCACCCCTCTAGATGCCACGACATCTGCTCTGGAAGCCTCCAGGAGAAGCTCGCTGGATGCACCTTCATCGTCGCCGGAGAAGAAGGTGAACAATGAGGATCGACCAAGCATTTCACTCATCACAGCACCTCTTCGAGCATCAAGAAACCTTCCTCTAGTCTCCCCTTGCACTCTGGAAGCTTCATCACCCTGATTCAAGCCCCGAACAACCTCCGCAGTCGTCATCGCCAGAGCTGAACCAGAGCATGATTAGGAGGAGGAGGAGCAGCACCTTTTCTTGCCTCTAAGTCATGGGAATTCTCCACACCCTCAACCTTCCTTGAGCCCTAGACTGCCGCACTGGAGCCTCTAGTAACCCTTTCTTCCCCATCGCCATCACCAGAGTCGCGACACCAGCAAGTGAGGTGGGAGGATGACTGGGGCCGCTCGCTGTTGGATCGGAACCATTAGATCTTCCCCCATTTCTTCCTTTTTGCTCACTGTGGGTTTGCATGCCAGATCAAGCATCGGGATGGCCTGGAAAGGCGTCCTAGATGGCCGTCGACGGCGAGGTTTCGTCGTCGACGGTCGTCGTTCTTTTTTTTTTAAATAAAAGTTTCTTTTAAAAAAACTTCTTTTTCTTTCCTTTTCTTGCAACTAGGTCCTTTTATTTTGCTTTTAGGTCCGTACACTAGTTTTTTAATCATTTTAATATGTTTTGTTTTGTAAAATTGTAGTGTGACCCTTGTACATTTTTGTTAATGTTTTCTAGGCTTTAATATTTGACATAAAACCCTCTAATTTATTTTTCGTTTATTTTAAGTCCATAATTTGCATAAAAAACCATGGATTTCATTGAAATTGTTCTGAATGCATGATATTCTAGCACAATTGCAAATTAAACCCTGGAGATTTAAATGTTTACTCAAATGTGTTCAGAATTGCATTTTAAACCCTGAACATCACTTATTTCACACTGAATGCATGTTTTTTTGAGTATATTTGCATATTAGTCCCTGGAAATTCATGTTTTCAAATATAAGTCCATTATCTTGTGCATTTAACCCTGAATTTCTTCAGAAATACATTAAATACATGTTTTACTGACAATTTTGCAGATTGGATCCTAGGAATCCTGGTTTTGACCAAAAATGCCCAGTTTTGCACATTTAATTCCCAACTTCTTCAAAATTACATAAAATGTGTTTTCCAAAGCATTTTTGCTAATTTAACCCCAGAATCTCAGCCTTTATTCAAAATTTGTGAGTTTTGCATAGAGGTCCCTGGAATTTACATATTTCACACATACTTTCTTTTTGTACATTTTGCTACCCTTTTTCTTGCATGTATCCTCATGCCTTCTTCTTTGCATCATGCACGAATTTCCAATTTATTTCAAACTTGGTTTTCACCTTGTTTCCTGGATTTCTTCTAACTTTTACGATTTTGATTTGATTTAGATTTTCATCGCCCGAGGGTGTACATTAACAAGCTTGATAATGCCGACATGGACCGGAACGAGGATTATTTTTTCTCATTTGATTTTCTCGAATTTCTTAACTTTCCACTGTTTTGTGAGATGCTTCTCGAATATTTCTGATTTTAACGATTTTCCTTATTGCCCAAGGGCGTACAGTAAAGTGGCATTTACAATGCCTACATTTTCCCATGGATTATTTTTCTTATTATTTCTTTTCTTTTCATTCATTACTTTGATTTGGCATACTTTCGCATTCATCTTAGGCATGTGCATTCAGGATAGACAAGTATACACACACTTGATCATTAGCAAGCAGGAAACCGAGAAAGATCGGTTTCTTTGGGCATATGGAAGTGCCTAACACCTTCCCCATGCGTAACAAGAATCCTTACCCTTTCTCTAGCCCGTAATGGCCATGTGTTGCATCCATTAGGCACTAAGCATACATGTGTTTTCTTCGCCTTGATTTCTTTAGGTTTTTTCTTTTGTGTTTAGTTTTTCTCATCTTTGCATTAAAAGACTAGGTGGCGACTCCTTTTCCATATCTTTTTCTTATCTTTCCTTGGTGTTTCCGAGTCCATTCTCCTTCTCCGAATTCACCACCTTTGTCGTGGCCATATCAGGACTCCTTATGTGTTTCCACGCACTTTGGAGAGTTGTGCAGGGTTCCACCAGCATGGTCACACCTAGGAACAGTCTTTATCCTTTTCTCGCGACTTGTTTGAGTCCAAATAAAATCTGAGTCGCTGTATCCTTGAGTCCTAGGAACAGCATTTATCCCTTCTCTTGCGACTCCTCTGAGCCCAAAAGAGATTTGAGTTGTTGTTTCTTTGAGTCCTAGGACAAACCTTTATCCTTTTCTCGCGATTCCTCCGCCCTTAGAGGAGATCCGAGTCACTGTCTCCTTGAGTCCTAAGAACAACCTTTATCTCTTTTCTCATGACTCCTCCGAGCCCAAAGGAGATCCGAGTCGCTGTTTCCATGAGTCTTAGGAACAACCTTTATCCCATTTCCTCATGACTCCCCTGAGCACACAAAAGATCCGATCGCTATTTCCTTGAGTCCTAGGAACAACCTTTATTCCTTTTCTTGCGACTCCTCTGGGCTCAGAGGAGATCCCAGTCGCTGCTTCCTTGAGTCTTAGGAACAACCTTTATCCCATTTCCTCATGACTCCCCTGAGCCCACAAAAGATCTGAGTCGCTATTTCCTTGAGTCCTAGGAACAACCTTTATTCCTTTTCTCGCAACTACTTTTAGTCTAGAGGAGATCCAAGTCGTTGGTTCCTTGAGTCCTAAGACTAGCCTTTATCCTTTTCTCATGATTCCTGTGAACCCAGAGGAGATCCGAGTCGTTGTTTCCTTGAGTCCTAGGAACAACCTTTATCCTTTTCTTGCGACTCCCTTGAGATCAAAGGAGATCCGAGTCGTTGTTTACTTGAGTCCTAGGAACAACCTTTATTCCTTTTCTCGCGACTACTTTAAGCCTAGAGGAGATCCGAGTCGCTGGTTCCTTGAGTCCTAGGATCAACCTTTATCCTTTTCTCATGACTCCTCTGAACCCAGGGGAGATCTGAGTCACTGTTTCCTTGAGTCCTAGGAACAACCTTTATCCTTTTCTTGCAACTGTTCTAAGCTTAGAGGAGATTCGAGTCGCTGTTTCCATCAGTCCTAGGAACAAGCTTTATCCTTTTCTCGCGACTCCCTTAAGCCCAGAGACGATTCAAGTCACTATTTCCTTGAGTCCTAGGAACAACCTTTATCCCTTCTATCGTGACTCCTCTGAGCCCAAAGGAGATCCGAGTTGCTGTTTCCTTGAGTCCTACGAACAACCTTTATCACTTTTCTCGTGACTCTTTTAAGTTCGGAGGAGATCCAAGTCGTTGGTTCCTTGAGTCCTAGGACATCCTTTATCCCTTTCCTCATGACTCCTTTAAGTCCAGATGAGATCTGAGTCACTAGTTCCTTGCGTCCTTGGACCAATATTTATCTTTTTCTTGCGACTCCTCTAAGTCTAGAGGAGATCCAAGTTGTTGGTTTCTTAAGTCCTAGGACCAGCTTTTATTCTTTTCTCTCGTGACTCCTCTAAGTCTAGTGGAGATCCGAGTCGTTGGTTCCTTGAATCCAAGGAACAACCCCCATCCCTTTTCCTTGTGACTCCTCTAGGACCAGAGGAGGTCCGAGCTGTTGATTTCTTGCATCTGAGGACCAACCATTATCCCCTGGGCCGATAACCCTAACTATTCGACGATGAGTCCGTCAACTCATCACAGGGTTGATTACCCTAACTATCCAACGACAAGTCCGTCAACTCATCACTAGGCAGGTAACTTTGCCTACTCAGGCAGCAAGCATGTTAGCTTTATCTAGCAGTCTCCTTTGCACGGTTTCAAAGTGGCCACTAACCTATTATCCATCATTTCACAATAGTTTATGACTTTTCTGTCTGCATTGGACTGTATGAAATATTGTTGTGTGGAACAAAGTGATTTGTCATTCTGAATATTTTAATAATGTTCTGCAGGCTTGAATCAAGAGAAGTCGTAGCTCCCCTATTGGTCATGGGTTTACCTACGATGGTCGCACCGGTGAGTTGCTCAGATGTTCTTCGGACGTGGATTGGAAAATTAACAGACGGTGATTGTGACAAGATGCGGGCTTGGGGAATCTCCTCAAAATTCTTAGACATTTCAAATGTGGAGGTCTCCCATTACTTTTTGTGTGCAATCGTCTAGTTTTGGAAGCCTACAAACCACATATTCCACTTCAGAAGAATTGAGTTGACTCCTACTTTGGAAGAGGTCAATCAGGTGAGTGTTTGCCGAAGTTTCTTGGGCCCACTGTATTTATGTGGCGTGACAGATACTCTTCAGTGCTGTGTAAACTGACTGGCCTATCAACCGATGATTATGGTCGTAAACTATCTATACTGATGGGCAATCTCCCATGCTACAACTGACTTATTTTGACAAGTAAGTTGAGATGCGCACCTCCTTGGGCGATGAGCTGTGGTTGAGAGGTTTTGTCATCCGCTTTTTAGGCAAGTTCGTGTCTAGCCATGGCCGGACAGTCGTGAACATCGAAGTTGCAGAGATTGCTTTGGCGGTGGTAACCCGTCAAATAGACTTGGCCCCAGTTATCCTGGTAGAGACTTACTAGGCCCTAGACTAGTCATTACGACAATGCCGACATTTCTATGGTTGTGGAGCTTTTGTATAGGTATAGTTGGCCACTCATCTGGGTGTAGAGGTCTTACGCCCTCAACGGTCAGCCTTTGCATCTTATTGGCAAAGTGGTCATGCTCGCACACTCACATTAGTTCGTAAGGAGTATGAGTGACAGCAGAGTTTGACAGAAGACAAGGTGACCTGGCGCATCATTTCTTTGGCAACTCATAATTTTGAAGCTTTCTTTAATAATACCGACATGCAACTTATAATCCTCCCAGGGTTGATCGGTGGTGTCAAATATCATCCAATTCGTGTGATACGGTAGTTCGGCTATCGACAAGATTCCTTTGCTCAAAGATCAATGCCAGCTCATTTCCAGAAGTACCTCCTAAGCTCTTACTCTATGAGAAAGGAACTATCACGTCTGCTTAATGGCTCCATTCGATCGAGCGATCTTACAGTCATAGAAGGAAAGGGTTGTTCAGTTGACTACCAAGCCAAAGCAGAAGAAACCTAGCCGATTTGTGGAGCTGTCCCGAGTCCTACACTATTTCTCAAAGCTAGAGGCTCTAAGAGGTCTTGGGATGACGTTGACTCTTGACACTTGTGTTATGCTACTTGTTCACTACATGCTGAAATAAGTGTAATCACTTCATTATATTCGACTGCTATAATAAGTTCATTGGAACACATTTGTCAGCTTGTTTGGATGATTGTGATTGACAAGAAGTCGCCATTGCAATAACATGTGCTCAAATGTTTCAAAACTGCTGCCCTTTTCTGCCTATTGACTTGGCGCTAGGGTTTACCCAGCTAACAGTCGAGAATATCGTTGTGTTGCCTAGGACTAGACAAACTAAGCCTTCCTAAGCTTCTTTACTAATTGGGGAGGAACCCAATATGTTTTGTTTGGACTTGCTCAAGTTGAACAAGTGCCATTTCAATTCTCTTCTAGGCTGGGCGAGATCTAGATGATCCCATCCTAGATTCGCTCCAGACGGGTGAATCCTGGTGCCATTTACACTGTTTTACTCACCAGGCCGATAACCCTAATCATCGGGGTGATACCCCAAACTATCTGACTGACGACCATCACATTGTCAAGGGCGGGCTGAGACCCTAAATTATCTTGTTGACAACCGTCACATTGTTAGGAGTGGGGCGATAACCCTAACTATCCGGTGATGAGTCTGTGAACGCTTCACAGGGATGATACCCTAAACTATCCTGTTGACGACAGTCACATTGTTAGGAGCGAGCTAATAGCCTAAACTATCCAGCTGATGATCATCCCATTGTCAAGAGCAGGCTTATACCCCAAACTATCCGGTTGACGACCGTCACATTATCAAGAGTGGACTAATACCCCAAACTATCCGGCTGACGACTATCACATTGTCAGGAGCAGGCTGATATCCCAAATTATCCGGTTAACAATCGTCACATTGTCGGGAGCGAGTTGATACGCCAAACTATCTAGTTGACAACCGTCACATTGTCAGGAGCAGGTTGATAACCCTAACTATCTAGAAATGAGTCCGTCAACTCATTATTGGGCTAATATCCCAAACTATCCAGTTGACAACCGTCATATTGTCGGGAGTGGGCTGATAACCCTAACTATCCGATAATGAGTCCATCAACTCATCATCGGGCCGATACCCCAAACTATCTAGTTGACAATCGTCACATTGTCGGGAGCGGGCTGATAACCCTAACTATCTGGTAGTGAGTCCGTCAACTGAGGATCGGGCTGATACCTCAAAACTATCCAGTTGACATCTGTCATTAGTCTATCCTCGGTCGGTAGGTCTGATATCTTGCCATGCATCCTTTCAGGCCGAAAGGTCTACCATTTGCCAAGTCCCTCCTATCGTGCGTGAGCCCGACAGTCTTGTCCAGGCATCCCTTGGCACGAGTCCATAAATCCCTCGTGCTCTCCCTCCATGAGCTGATAGGCTACCCACTCGTCATCAGCATCGTCCTCATACATCACCCGGCATCAGGGTCATCCTTTGCATTAGCATCATGCATGGGCTGCGAGTCATGACTTTCGGTGTATCCACCAAATAAGTGGTTCACGGCCTCACAACAAATACCACTCTCCCGCGGACTCAAGTGGGGTGTCTTGTCAACCATGAGCATTGGCCTCGATTCCCTCGACCTCGCTCAAGAAGGAGCATCTGTAGACACCTCGATCTTGTAGTCACTTGATAGCAGAATCCTCTGGAAAGATGCTTTGGTTGCGACCACCAAACCTAAATCCTAGCTCTACCAAAATCCTAAACCCACATAAGCCCATTCAGGCCCACACAAGTCCACTCTGACCTAATCAAAAATTAAAACCAACAAAACTCATTTAAAACATTTAAAATCCAAATTAGTCAAATAAAAACCCTAGTTAAAACCAAAATTAAATAAAATCCACTTAAAATCCAATTTAGTCAAGTGAAAACCCTAATTAAAACCAAAATCAAATAAAATCAGCTTAAATCCACTTAAAATCCAAATTTAATCAAGTAAAAACCCTAATTAAAACCAAAATTAAATAAAATCCACTTAAATCCAAATTAATTAAGTAAAAACCCTAACTAAAATCAAAATCAAATAAAATCCACTTAAACCATTTAAAATCAATATTAATCAAGTGAAAACCCTAATTAAAATCAAAATCAAGTAAAAACCCTAATTAAAATCAAAATCAAGTAAAACCCATTTAAATCATTTAAAATCCAAATAAATCAAATGAAAACCCAAATTAAGTAAAACTTAATAAAATCCATTAAAGAATTAAATCTAATTAAAAGGAAACCCTAATCCAAACAAAAATCCAATAAAATCCATTAAAAATTAAATCTAATTAAAAAGAAACTCTAATCCAAACAAAAATCAAGCAAAAACCAATGAAATCAAAATCTAAGTCAAAATCCTAATGAAAACCAATTAAACACCTAATTAAATTAAATCAAAATTAAAACTCAAACACAAAACTTTAATCCATTTAAATTTAGAAAAACCCTAAAATAATAAACCCTAATTTAAAATTAATTAATTAAATCACAAAAAACCTAAAATAATTAAAATCCTAAATAAAATGCTAATTTAAAACCAATTATTTAAACCATAAATCACAAAATCAAAAGTTTAATTAAAATCACAAAACCCAAATAAAAACCTAAAACGAAAACCATAAAATCCCTTAAAACCTAAAAAACAAAAACCTGAAAACTCTGGAAAAACACAAGCCCAAAACCCAGACCCATTATTCAGCCCACAACACCCACATTCACCTTCAATCAACAACTTAGGAAAGTGGAAAATAATTCCAGCCACCGACAGTGACCCCGACATTTTCGATGGCATCTCTAGTGTCGAATCCCATCAATAGTTGTCCAGGCTTGATCTCTCGTGATCTCCGGCCATTCCCTCCTCTAGCGTGCGCTTGATCCAACGGTGACCAGCCACTACTGAGGAGGATCGACAATGGAAAAAGGCTGGACCGACGTTTAAACACCTCTGGTCGCCCTGCATCCAGGGCCATTCGAAAAGCCCACAGCCAACCCATTGATCTCCCTGCATCCAGACCACCTCCTCCATCGTTTTGCAGCCCAAAGAACCCCCTGAACCGTTGTCGGAGCTGCAACCAGAGGAGCGTCATTGAGCATCGTCGAGAGAAACACGCCACCTCAGGTAATTTCTTCCCCATTTTTAGCTTTGAAGCATGCCCTCTTTACGCTCATAGATCTCTCTCTTCTCCTCTAGATCGCGCTTTGTCAGAGACCATCGCCCTTGCACCGTCTCCTTCCCCTCCAATGGTGGGTTCACCACCACTGGCGAGGCCACTGGCCTCCTCCATGGGCTGTTCCTTCCTCCTCCTCCTCCCTGAGTTCCTATCACTCAGGGAGGGCCCTCAAGCCTTCAACGCCTGAAAACGCCACTGCTGCTCCGTTGATTGCCGATTGCTACTATGGAAGCTGCTGGAAGCCTTCAGACACCCTGTCGCTCACGACCTCCTCCAGAAGACTCGTCACCCTGCTAGGAACCTCCTCAACCTGCCACGCCTCCTCCACAGACACCATAGTAAAGCCCTCACTGCCGCAACTTCCACCGCCAGCACTAGAGATGGGTGGAACACCCGAGACATCGCCATTCCTCGCCGATGCCTCTAGGAACCTCCTTGTGCAACTCTGATGCTCCTTTGACCTTTGCTAGAGCCTTGCTGTCACCTGAGCGCTGTTGTTGCCTCGCCGTCGTCTTCCCCAGCACCTATAGGCCACCTCGCAGGAGCCAAAGGTGGGGAGGGGGGCATCTCAGGCTGCCCTAGTCTTGTCCACCATGCTGGAGAGCTCCGCCACGCCACCCTCAAGCCTCCCTGACCGTCGCCCACCTTCCTCCACCATTGTGCCACCACCGAAGACCCACCAGAGTCCTCGCTGAAGATCAGGTGTCGATGAACTTCGCAAAGGAGATTTTTAGATTAGGTCCTATAGTTTTAGGTTTTTACTTTGAGGCCCTTAGATCCTTACATTTAGGTCCTGTGTTTTTATGTTTAAGCCCTTGTCGTTTTAAATAGCTTTTATTTCTTTATTTTGTTTTTGTCAGAATTACATATTTTAATTTTGTTTAAATAAGAATTGCATATTTTAAATAACTTTTATTTCTTTATTTTGTTTAGGCCTTTAGATCCTTACATTTAGCTCCTTGCATATTTTAATTTTCTATCTTTATTGCATTCATACATGTTTTCTCGCATTTAAGTCCCTAAGATCAGGTTTTACTTAGCAACTAAGTCCTGAACATTTGCATTGAGCCCTATAACTTTTTAAAATAAATTTTCCTTGTGAAATTTGCATTCTGGGTCCATAAAGATTTTAAAATCACACTGACCATAATGAAAGTTGAATTTTTATCACATTTAAGCCCTAAAAGTTTACATGTAGGCCCATGGATTCACAGCATACAGTCATTGAGTATAGGGAATTTGCATCTAGACCCTTAGTTTAACTTAAAATTCATGATTTAGGGTTTTAATTGTTTTCACACCCAGTTTTGACATTTTCCACTGCTTTTATTCATATTTTTGCACCTAAATATAGTTTTCACTCAAAAATCATGTTTGCATTGTAAGTTGATGTTTAATTTCACATTTTAGTCACATTTGCACTTTATGTGTGAATTTTGCACATTAGACCTTGAATTCTAAGGAAATTATCAAGGTGCAATTTTCACGCATCTAAGTGCCACATTTTCATTTAATCCATCATCTGCACACTAGGATATAAGTCATGGAATACATTTTAATCTAGGTTTTCTCCCTTTTTGTGAATTTTGCTTTTGGTCCTTATACTTGTCCTTTATCATGTTTACATCACTTTTCTTGTTTTTAAGACCTAGTCCTTTTCATGTTTTCTTGCAAGCAACTTCCTCCTGACATTTTGCATACATTAGACCATTTATCAACCACATACCTGCATTTATCACATCTGGCCATGGAAATGACCAAATTGCCCTTATGCCACCATTCTATGCACATGCGTGTTAGTTCTTGCATTAAGTCATGCATAATCTTTGTCTAAGTCATTCCACATCATCTTTTACACATTTAGGTCTATTTTCATGCATTCTGCATAGTTTTCGCTGCATTTGCATATCATGCCATCTTTTTCGAACAAGCTTGCATCCCATGTGGTTTTCCGTGGATTTTCTCCAACCTTTTTTCGGATTCCTTCGGTTGATATTTGATTTGATTCTCTTTATCCCATATTTTCGGATTTTTTGATTTGATTTGGATTTCATTGTCCGAGGGCATACACTAACTGACCTAAAGGCCCACATTGGTCCACTTGTGGATTATTTGCCCCTTTTTGTTTTTATGACAATTTTCATAATTCCGACGATTTGGGTTGACCCCACATTTGATTCTTTGATATCAGTTTGGTTTCCCGGACCATTCTTTCTAAAAACACCGTCACTTTATGTGATTTTCTTCATGTCGCTGTTTGCCTGTTTTACGTGAAATGTTTTTGCAATTTTCCACTTTGATTTCCATGATGTTTTTAATGATTCTAATGATGTGGGTCGATTGCAATTTTGATTCTCTTGATGTCGGTTTGATTTCCTAGGCCATTTTCTTCATAAACAACATCATTACATGTGATTTTCTTTGTCATGTCGTGTTTCATGATATCGTCATTTCGTGTGGGTTTCTTCATAGTTTTTGCATACCATCTTGCACATCCATTTAGTCTTGTCTTGGCATTCATATTAGCATGATTAGAACACAATCTAGGCTTAACAAGCATTCATTTAGCCTTTAGCAAGCGAATTGGACTAGAAAGACCTAGTTTCTTGGGTGTATAGGGGTGCTTAACACCTTCCCCGTACGTAATAGGAATCCTTACCCATCCTCTTGTTAGTAGACATCTGGCCTTCACATTTGTATCTCATACATTTAATCTTTTATGGTTTGTTTGTGATTTTTCTCGTCTTTTCCTAAAAAGACTAGGTGGCGACACTATTTTTTTCGTTTTATCCTATCTTGTGCCTTCGCCATCCTAGCATGGCTGTGGCCTCCTCCCTTTGGCGCGCCAGATCCCCAGGAGGGCATAGTCACAATATAAATTCTTAACTATCACGTAATTATTTGTTTTTATATATTCTCTTCTTTCTTGTTTTCTTCTTGTGCATTGTGTAGGTTTTTTTTGTTTGTCTAATGCTAATAATGGACCTCCTCTTCAAGTTAGCATATAGTTGAGAACATTTTTAGGGGACTTGGGTGGGTTTAGAAAGTTATTTGTGTGGATTTAAAATAGCTTTCAGCATGAAGTTTTTTTCATAATAAATACTGAGAGTCCACATACGAGGTCCTCAATTTCCTCTATTGTCCGTCGAGTGAAAAGAATCACAAGGCTACTTGTGTAACTAGGCTAGAGAAGGGTTTGCATACATTTGTAGTTCAAAGGAATTTGCTGCCTACTATATGTAAAGAAAGATATGACAAATAGTTGCCAAGTTTAGTTGAGAGGAGTTTGTATTGTATAAAAGACATATTTGCTCCGTAATGGTTCTATTTCTGTCCTACTTGTAGCCATTGTAGATTTATTACTTTTGAGATATGTTTACATTTATATTTTATCAAATTAATATTTATCTTATGGATCAATAGTTTATGAATTATTATATTGATATTTCATCATATTTATAATAGTATTTAACTCTAATATTATTTATTTTTTACATATCCAAATTTTATCCATCTACGTTTTCTTTCATATTCAATATTTGAAAAATAAAAATATATTAATATTCAGATATCTCTGAATATGATTTTCAATTTTCATATCTAGTACATATTGTATCCATTTCTGTATTCAAAAATTTTAAACAAATGCAAATATGATAAGGAGTACATTCAATCTGAGTTTGATCATTTTATAGCGTTAATCAACATTGTAAACGTAAAAATAGTTGACTCCATCCTTGATCAGGTCTAGGTCTAGGTCTTGGATCAGACCTAACTCGTTGATCCTTCAAATAAAGTTATATGGATAAAATAATTTATCCATTATGTATTTACTTTATAAAGAATTAAAAGAAATTCCATTTTTCAAAAAAAAGGTGAAGAAAGGAAAGATAGAAAAGCTCTAATTCTGTAATGAAATATTTGTAATTGCCATATATATCTTCTTGTAACCATTGTACCCCTATGCTTATCTATGAATAAAGAGGAGAGTCTTGTGCCTTCATATTAGTTTAGGGTTACTTTTCCTCTACATCTTCTCCATGTCTTCCTACATTTTTCCTACTTATATACATTATAAAAATGCTTTTGGAACTAGAAGACTAATGGGTGGTTATTCTCCTACATTTTCTAAAGTTTTAGAATTTTTTTTTCTACAAAGACCAGCCCTTTTTAGACATAGATCAGGGAAGACGATAGGTTTACTCTCTTTTTTGCATGAAAATTAGAGAAAAATAGATATTTTTAGAGTAAATTTTATATAAACACTTGACTTTTTAGCTTATTACAAATCGATCCCTCACTTTTCAAAAATGAATATCAAACAAAAATGAATATCAAACCCTTCTATTTTCATTTTATTATAAAAACACCCTTACTGTTAGTTGACTAGTGGTCAAATGGAGGTTTAGGATTGTAACCATGGTTAACAATTAACTCAAGAGCATGAAATGATTGGTTTGCCCTCCTTTCTATAAACCATCTCAAACCCTACTGATGAGCGCATTATTGTTACATATTCCATGTCTCATATTTATTTATTTTGTATATAAATAATGTTATTCGAGGTGTTTTGTGTAAATTTTGGAAAAACCTGAGGATTTGAAAAGAATTTAAAAAAAGAACAGAGATAAAAGAATAAAAGCTAAAAAGGAATTCACAATCAATCAAATATATTTTGACGCAAAAAAGAAAAAAATTTTGAACAAAAGTATCTAGAGCTACTTTGAGAGGTCAAATGCACATTTTCCACGTACGTCAATACTAGAAAAAAATATCTGCTAACAAATTGACTAAGTCAAACCTCATCCTAGTTGATGTGAATGCCTCCCAGGTGCTCAAATGCACATTCAGTGCTTCCCAAGTGCCACTGCAAGATATTTTTTACTCAATCTTTGATGGTTACAATTCTCAATTATATATATCTTGTATTTGAAATTAAAATTAAAATTTTATACTTGGATTTGTCTCTAACGTAAGCAACTCTTTGTTAAGTCTATAAAAGGACTTCTTGTGTAGATCTACGAGATCATCTTTCACTCTTTACGCTTAAACTTCTTCTTTGTTATTGTAAAATAGCTTCAAGTGTGTCTCTATTTTGTAATCTCAGGTTCTATCAATAAAATTATATTTTTATTCAATTATGACTTTTATTTCAAGTACTTTATTCAAGTTTTTATTTTCTGTTATATCCATGTGCAACTAATTTCTAGATCTAGCGTTTAAATAAAGTTCATGTAATTTCAGATGTTGTGATTAAATTCCTCTTTGTTTTCTCATGCTTAAATGTCATGATTGCTTAGGATAGACATATATTGCATGAATCTCTATTATTTCGATAAACTTTGATAAATTAATATTGATTATATCTTTTTAATCAATGCTTAGAGAAGAATAATTAGAGATCATATGTATAATCTTAGATCTAAAGTATATCATTTGATTTAGTTTAACTTGTGTGTTTTTATCTAGTACTTGATAATCTATGACACATTGCATATAGATTATGCTTGTTAGGATAAAAACTATTGAGTTAAACTATTTAAATCCGGAAGAGAGATAGAGAATAGATTTAATCATGCATCTACATTTACATAAATGGGAAAAACCTAGTTCTCTTTTATTCTGAAATTTTCTTAAGTATTTTGAATCAATTAACTTTTAAATCTAATGTTTCATTTCATCATTAAATAACAAATAATTGATACTATTACTCTATTTTCTGTGGGATTGACTTGTACTTACATATGTACGTTGTGCACTTACGGTTAATTAAAATGTTCACATCAAGTTTTTGGTGCCGTTGTGGGGGAATAAGGTTTCATAATATTGATTTACTGTCAGTTATTTCTTTCTTTCCATTATCTTAAAAGAATCATTTACTTTGTGATTTTAATCTTGCAGGAACATTTATCAGAAAATCAAGAGAATCCAATAGCATTTTTCAAAAAATCTTAGGAATTAGTAGTGCCTCCCAAGCACCTATATGCATTTCTAGCGCCTCTTGGGCACCCAAGTCAAATATTTTGCTTGATATTTTACTTTTAGTTATTTTTGGATTTTTATAGAATCTTGATCTAGGGTTTATATATTGTTTCATTTTTTATTTTTTCTCAATCACTAATTTAAAATCAGACATAAACTTGAATCCAATAAAAATGTTTCATGAGAAGATAGGAACCTATTCTTAAGGGCATACATCATATAGCATGCATTTAAAATAATTCCCATTTCTTGTCAATTTTATTTTTGTGATTACTAGAAGGAAAGGTACGTGTTCTCTTACTTGATTTCTCGCATTTAAAAGCATATAGTTACTAGGAAGAACCCCTAGCTTGATCACAATAACTATATATTCATATCAAAGTATCTAAGAACATCACCAATAGCACAAGATATGATACGAATGTCATCACCCTTTCTTAGCCTAAAAATAGCAAAAGAAAGCATCAAGCATTGACCTAAGCCTTAATTGAAATTGAGTAGACATTGACCCTTAGGACTCGAGCTCAATAGGACAAGTAAAACCTAGAGAGAATTGGATTTAAATTCTTATTCCGTGTTGGTGTCTAAGAAAAGTGGTTCAAGAGGCCCAACCTCTTAAAACGTAAGGTGATTATTCAATTAGGACTGTGTTTACTGTAACATCCTAGAATTCAGAAAGGATGTAATTGAGAATGTGTCATGTAATCTTGGTTTTATTTATCAAGGAATGAGAATGTGCCATGTAATCTTGTGATATTTGTGTGGTGATTCTCCAAACTGGTTTGTGGGCTAGTTATGTAACACCCCACAACCACAGGATGCCACAACAAAGCTAATCAAGTCTGAGTCTGCTAATTTGCAAGAGCAGGAATTTAAAAGAAAATAAATAATAACTATTACCTAGACATGTGTGTGACTAGTGGCTCCCAAAAATGCGAGCATTAAGAATGATTACATCCAACTCAGCACCTGAAACCAAACAACTGAAATGCATGAGTGACATCTAAGTCACTTAGTACGCACCCCAACAAAAACAAATAGTGGAAAACGATTAGACTATAAATCCTTATTTCCAAAATAAAACTCTAATATCTTCTTAGGAAAACTTTTCTGTAAAACTCTAATTTGTTTCTTAATAAGATTCTAGCTAAAATTCTAAGAAAGCCCCTTTCAAAGAAATCATACATGGATCTTGAACAGGGGTGACCTGGCCATAACTGCAGAAGGAGGCACAAACGTCGATCCCCTGCACTGCCACGATGAAGGTCTCTATGCAGAGCATATCACCATCCTAGTCAACAAGCCTCAATATTTCTTTTCTCTTTTCTATTCTCATTGCATGGGAAGACGTCTCCTCACGACGTCCCTCTAATCTGTCTTGGTGTTGCAAGCATCAATGACTTTGTGTAACACCCCAGTGCTACACAACAGTACAAGACCTACCTAAGTACAACTAAAAGAATTTAACTGGCAGAATAAAATAAATAAAGCTATCCACTTAGACCTATGTGCGACAAACGTGGCTCGAAAAGATGCACCAGACTAAACTGCTCCTACATCTGAGCACCTGAAACAAGGGGACAAGGAAAAACACGCGTGAGTGATAGGAATGTCACCCAGTACGTGCCCCAAAAACAACACTAAAATCTACTAAAAACCATTGCCAAACAACTATCATTGCCAAAACCGCATGTTCAACTAGAAAACATGGAAAACAATGGCTTTTCAAACTTTCTTTTCCTTTTCTTTCAAAACCTCATGCTCGTTCATAAACCTTTATTCTCAACATTGGAGAAACAAATCATTTCATCTAGTTTCCTAGCCCAAAACATCATTTA
>JAMKQA010069927.1:0-14931 GCA_024699735.1 Posidonia australis | reverse complement strand
CCCATCGAGGACAACTGATTTATGATCCCTTGAAAGGTATTCACATGATCAGCAACAAGTGTGCCATCTCTATATCTCAAATGCATCAATTGCTTGATGAGAAACATCTTGTTAGTGCCTTCTCTTCTTGCATACAACTCGTCCAACTTCTTCCACAAGGAACTGGCATCTGTCTCCCCACTAATGTGGTTCAACACGTTGTCATCCACCCACTGTCGCATGAAACCACAAGCTTGTCTATGAAGAATCCTCCATTCATCCTTAGATTGATCTTCTGGCTTTCCTGCACCAAAAACTGGCTTGTAATATTCCTTTACATAGAGAAGATCTTCCATTTTTCCCTTCCAAGCTTGATAGTTTGTGCCATTTAGTGAAATCATCCTACTTGTGTTGGCCTCCATTTCACCACAGTGATCTCAACCTCCAAATGTCAACTATTTTCCTTTCACAAGTTTGGTCCTGTGCCCCACGGTGGGCGCTACTTGTTGGGATAATTAGAACCTAACTGTGCGAAAATAATCCAAATATGAAACAACCAACCCAAACAAGACACAAGGATTTTTACGTGGAAAATCCCCTCAGTGTGAGGAGATAAAAAACCACGGGACTTTCTCAGTCCAGGCCAACCTACTCTTTGCTTCAATAAAAGTTACAGAGCTGTTCTTCATCTCAAGTTTTCAAACTTGAGGCATACATCACAAGCATTCAATGGCAATAACAAATAACAGTAGGTGTGAAGAGAAGAATGCAAACCAAACAAGTTCT
The DNA here is from genome assembly GCA_024699735.1 of Posidonia australis. NCBI lineage: Eukaryota > Viridiplantae > Streptophyta > Magnoliopsida > Alismatales > Posidoniaceae > Posidonia > Posidonia australis. The sequence continues at coordinate 14,166 of JAMKQA010069927.1, read as the reverse complement.
CTTCCTTGGCCGTGTGCACCAGCACGGACTGCTCCCACCTCAGCCTCCAAGACCGGCAACAGACCAGCCTCCAAGCTCAACCGCAGCAGCAGCATGGGCTGCGTCAGTCTGCCGCAGCACGGGCTGCACCACCAAGCGAACTCCGACACAGTCACGCCGCAGCACAGGCTGCACCACCACGCGAATGCCGACACGGTCACGCCGCCGCACAGGCTGCACCACCACGCGAACGCTGGCACAGTCACTGCTCCCCATGAACGCTGGCACAGCTGCTGCTCTCCGCGAACTTCGGCACAGCTACTGCTCTCCGCAACTGCAGCAGATGCTCCCACGGACGGGTGCCGTAGCCGTCGCAGCAAGAAGAAGTTGCAGCTGCAGAGAAAAACCCACAGATCCCCTGTTTTTCTCCCACACCCTAAAATGCCTAATGCATTTTAGGGCCTGAATGAGGTGTGGAGGAAGCCCGGCCCAATAGGTGGTACTGTAGGGCCTAGGTGAAAGAGACCGGATTATCCTCTATGCTGGTATTGGTTGGGTCTAAGGTTGGAGCCCTGGATGACCAAGCACCAAGGGGCGTCGGAAGGACACATCCCTGTATGCGTGAAATATGATGTGATAAATGAGACTTGTTAGCTAAGGTGGTAGGACCCTCACACGGGGAGGTTCACCACGACAGTGTAGTTGAGAGAAGCAGGCGCCTTCAACAACTGCTTATAGCTAGGTCACCTGTGGTCAAGCTGACACTACTAATTTTGTTGTGTTGTGTGTGGTTTTTTTGAGATAGTTTCAAATGAGGATTTGAATGCACAAAATTGTTTAAAAGTGCATGTGATTCCAATGAAAAAGAATTATGAATTGAAAAGGCATGTTTTGCGAAGTGGATTTCCAAAAATTTGAGAATGAGCTTTACAAGATTTGAAATGTCTTCTGTTTTGGTTTTTAATAGCCTTGGCTTGTGGGTTGTCTTGTGGTTTTTGTTGTGGTTTTTGGTGGATGCGTACTAGGTGACTTTTGAGGTCACTCACACATTTTGATTTGGTATTTTGTTTCTAGGTGCAGATTAGCAGTGTAGTCTAATTCTGGTGCAAGATTTTGGAGCCATTTAGCTACACACAGGTTTTGGGCAGTTAATTAAAGTTATTTTATTAAGTTTTTGCTTTAAAAATAATGATTAGGTAGTACTGGTGCTAGTATGTAGCACAGTGGAGTGTTACAGAGTGGAATGGAAGCTTAGGTTTCACTAAGTATACCAGCTTAATAGTGTCTAGTCTAGTGGCTTTTGTAGGACTGCACAAATAGAGTAATTGTACCTGACTATTGTGTGTTTGTTGTGGCAATGAGATGCCACTTAGAGGTAGAGGTAGAGGCTGAGGTAGGACTTCGTGTTCGAATTTGGTATAGAAGAGGATAGTGCCTGGAGATGCATGTAGCAAGAGTTAGGTGAGATGATGCAGGGGATTATCCAATCTCTTGGAGGAAGCAACAAGGACGGAGCCAAAGGAGACCCATGACTCAAGCAGTTCCACTGGCTAAGTGCACCAACCTTTGATGGTCGTGGCAAACCAGAGGAATGTGAGACATGGCTAGTGGAGGTGGAGAAGATACTAGAAGGGATGGAATGTTTGACAGAGAAGTGGGTTCAGCTCACTACATTCCAGTTCAAAGGCGACGCTGACCAGTGGTGGAGGGCCATGCGTTGAATGAAATCCCCCAACTCCGACCTATTGACGATCTCCTAGGAAGATTTTCGAGACATGTGCTATGAAAGATATTTCCTGGAGCATGAAAGGGATAGGTTGGATAGAGAATTCCAAAGCTTGAAGTAGGGAAATATGTCTGTGACAAAGTATGAAGCGACTTTCACCCAACTAGAGCTATTTATGCAAACTTTTGATACAAAAAAGCATAGAGTCAAGATGTTCGTGGAAGGATTGAGCTTGGCACTTAAGTCAAAGGTTTTGGGCTACCAGTGTCATACTTTAGCAGATGCAGTGGAGCTGGCAACTCAATATGAGAATGAGCGAAGACTATTCTTGGATGATCACTCTAAGGGAAAGGGGAAGATGTTCACTCCATGGCCTTTTGCTTCTAGGGTGCCAAGTTCTAGGAGTTCTAGAAGCTTTAGAAACAAAAGGAAGGAGCAACCTAGTTTTGCTATTGAAGAAGGTCACAACATTGCTTGGAAGGGAAGTGTTGGATACAGCCATATTGGCTCAAGTAGTGGCTCAGGGAGAGGACCCTATTACTTTTGTGGACAGATGGGGCATGTAGCAGCACAGTGTAGACACCAACAATCGAATCTAGACAGCATAGTGTGCTACAACTGTGGAAAGACTAGACATATCCAGAAGAGCTACCCTAATTCTCCAAAGCCAGTTGGAGATGTGTCTCGCCAACCAACCAAAGGAAGGGTGTTTGCCATATCTACCCCAGATAACGATCCCTCAAGGGTTGTTGTAGAGGATAAGGAGCAATAATGACAATGTAATATGAACTTTTATGTAGTAATGTATCTAGTACTATTTTTTATAATAATAATTATGATTTGTGGTTGTGATGTGTATTGTTAGGATCCTTTCTTGTGGTTGATTGAATCGTCCGAGTTTTATTCGACTTAGGGAGTTTGTTTTCCTTTAGCTGTGAGTATTTTGCAGCTAAGATTGCGGAAAGGCCAACTAGGTTGGCTTTCTATCTTGACATGGTGGCCCCATTGGGAGAGCATAGCTTAGTATGGCAGTATCTATGGTCAGTTATTGTGAAGTTGAGAGACAAGCACTTCCAGGCTAGTTTAATCATAATGGAGATGTAGGAGTATGATGTCATATTGGGAATGGATTGGTTGGCACAACATTCAACAATGATAGATTGTGCAAAGAAGAGATTGTTAGTGGAGTGTCCAGACTAGGGATGGTGCATGGTGCAAGGAGTGAGGCTGGGAGAACCAAAGAAAGTAATCTAGGCAATAAAGTCCTACCACCATTTAGCAAAAGGTTGTGTGGGCTACTTGACCAGCGTGACAGTGTCCTCCTCTCCTATCCTAAGGGCATAGGATATACTAGTTGTACAAGAGTACTCCGATGTCTTTCCAGAGGAGTTACCCAGTATGCCACCACATAGTAAAGTGGAGTTCGCGATCGATCTAGTGCCAAGATTAGGCCCTATTTCGAAGACTCCTTATAGAATAATGCCTGTTGAGTTGAGAGAGCTCCAAAATCAGTAGCAGGGGCTACTGGACAAAGAATTCATCTAGCCAAGTGTTCCACCTTGGGGAGTGACTATACTATTTGTCAAGAAGAAAGATGGTTTGCTCCAATTATGCATAGACTATTGGATGTTAAACTAGATCATTGTGAAGAATAAGCATCCATTGCCTAGGGTAGATGATTTGTTTGACTAGTTGCAAGGAGCCTTGGTCTTCACAAAGATAGACTTGAGATCAGGGTACCATTAGCTCCGAATTCGAGACAAACATGCACAAGACAACCTTTCAGACTTAGTATGGCCATTATGAGTTCCTAGTCGTGCCATTTAGGTTGACAAATGCACCAGTCGCCTTCATGGATCTGATGAACAGACTATTCTGGCCCTTCCTAGACTAGTTTGTAGTCATGTTTGTGGACAATGTGCTGGTATATTCTCCTAAAGTAGAGGACCACCAAATGCACCTGAGGATTGTGCTGCAGACATTGAGACAACACCAACTTTACGCCAAGCTCTTCAAGTGAGAGTATTGGCTAGAAAAAGTCGCATTTCTCGGTTACATTATTTTAAGAGAAGGCATTAAAGTAAATCTAGCCAAAGTGGAAGCAGTGAACAGTTGGACCAGACCTAAGGCTGTCATAGAAGTCAGATGTTTCTTGGGTTTGGTAGGATATTATCGAAGATTTATCCTAGATTTCTCTAAGATCGTAGCACCTTTGACCAGGCTGACTCAGAAGGAAGTTCCCTTTGTATGAGATTGATAGTGCGATGAAAGCTTCAATGAGCTAAAGGCTCATCTAGTTACATCCCCAGTTTTAACCCTGTTTGTTGGGAGTGGAGGTTTTGCAGTATATAGTGATGCCTATTGAACTAGATTGGGGTGCATGTTGATGCAACATAATAGGATGGTGGTGTATGCTTCATGCCAACTGAAGGACAATGGCTGTAGTGGTTTTTTCTATGAAGATTTGGAGGCATTATTTGTATGGCGAATAGTTCGAGGTATTTAGAGATCATTAGAGTCTGAAGTACATTTTCATGTAAAAGGATCTGAATTTGAGACAGAGGAGATGACTTGAATACCTTAAAGATTATGACTTTAGCTTGTCATATCACTTAAGAAAGGCTAATGTGGTTGCAAATGCCTGTGTAGACGCACTCATGTTATGGCCAGCCTTATGATCAAAGAATGGCATTTGCTGGAAGGGTTAGTCGAGTGCAAACCACGGAGGTAGTCTCAAGGACCAGTTGGAGCTTAGATGGCAAATATGTCTATTCGCTCGAGATTGTTAGAAGCAATTGTAACAACTCAGTAGTTGGACCCATTGTGCAAGACATCTAGCAAAAACTAGAGGCAAGAGAGGCACCTCATTTCTCTATTAGCATGGACGAACGGCTTAGTGTAACACCCCAGTGCTACACAACAGTACAGGAACTACTCAAAAGCAGCTAAAAGAATTTAAATAACAGAATTAAATAAATAAAGCTAAACACCAAGACCTATGTGTGGCAAAAGTGGCTTGAAAAAGATGCACCAGACGAGACTGCTCCTACTCCTGAGCACCTGAAACAGAAGGGGACAAAGAAAACACACATGAGTGATAGGAATGTCGCCCAGTACGCACCCCAAAACAGCGATAAAACTTGCGAAAACAATTGCCAGAAAGCTCCAGAAAACCATCATCACCAAAACCAACACATTCAATTAAAAGGACTTTGAAAACAATGCCATTTTAAACTTTCTTTTCCTTTCTTTCAAAACCTCATGCTCATTGATAAATCTTTATACTCAACATAGGAGAAGCAAATCATTTCATCTAGTTTTTTAGCCCAAAGCATCATTTAAAACCATTAACACAATTTAACACAAATCAGGGCTAGGAACTAGTCCAACACACAAATCCACACTTTTCCATTCCAAAAACAGGTCGCATCACCCTGGCCACAGGTGATCGACCTAACCACAAGCAGCTGGTGAGGATTCCATGTCACCACATCCACACTGCAGTGTCACGATGAACCACCCTGTGCTAGAGTTCAACCGCCCTGGCCGCAGCCTCAAAATGTACCCTCACTGGTACAAGCACGGAGTGCGTCCTTGGGACGCCCTAGTGATCGAGCACCTGGGGACACTAACCCTAGACCCATCCAACACCGGCACTAAGGGTAGTCCTAATCTACCGTACCCCGGATCCTATAGTACCACCAAAGTCTTGAGGCTTCCACCCCAGACTGCAAACTCGGTAACCACAGCCATGGACATGTCCCCGACATCTCTAGAGGTCTCTCTACCTCGTCGGCCAGCCCTGGTCTCATTGTGGTTCCTACAATTCCATTAATCTCTTTAAAACCATATGCAATTTCTCTTTTCATAACATTTGTCAAAACCATTTTCCCATTCATAAAACTCTTTGTAAATCACATGCATTATGCGTCACATTATCATCTATGGTTTTCAAACCCAAACATTCATTCATGGTCATTATACCATGCAATCACCCCTCACATGGGTCCACATTATACACACAAATCATGTTTCATAATTCATGAAAGACATCATTAAAAACAACGTACTTACATGCATGATCTCACAAGTCATTTCCATTCAACTCATACATTTATCATGTATTTATCCATATTAATCGACAATTTTCCAAGCATTTCCAAGATAGCCCAGGGTCCTGATTCGGCATACCGAATTGGGTCTCGGTCGACCGAAATGTTTCGGCATTCTAAATCCTCTGTCAGTTAAACCAGTCCCCTGCCAGAATGGTCGATCGAAATTGTCCAGTCGTCCGAAACTCCCTGATTCAGTAAACCGAACCTCCTCCAGTCGTCCGAATAAGTGGTCCAGGGAACCACCTAGGAGCATTTTGACATACCGAACTTACCGAACCCAGTTCGACATACCGTTTTTTGTGATTGCAGAAAACCCTCTCTGCTGCCATCGTCACTTCTCCCCAAGGTGGGAGTAAGGAGCGGACCCCTCAAAATCACAACAAAAATTACAAGTAAAACATGGGGTGTAGACTTCCAAGTCTACTTCAAAACCCCTCAATCAAAACATGAATCCATTAAGCATGCTATTTTATAGAAATTTATAAAGTCATTAGGCTCATACGGAAATCATTGTAGCATGCTTCACAGCACTTAGCAAAAATCTCACGAATCAACCATGAATTAGCATCATATCACCACAAACACAAGATTCATCACCTTCCCAACGTTTCCCATATTTTTGCATGATTTTTACAACATTATTCATGGTTTTATCCCTTAACCTAAACATGTCTCAACTGATGGAGGGAAACAGAAGGGGGAACGTGTACCTGGCTTCGATGAGCCTCGCGTGTCCTCAAGCTCCGGCTGTGCACGGCACCAGCCTGCCCCCGCACTCGCACAATCTCCTCCAGCGCGCAACCTCTCCTTAATCTCCTCACTCCCTCTCGCCCTCTCTCTGGCTTCTTCGCTTCTCCCCTACGCTGCACGCCTCCCTTTAAAGCCACTGTCGCCTACCATCCCCACGGATTCTGCCAATCTGCTGCCAGCCACCCTACCGTCGAAGGGACGGGACGAGCATCCCTCCCCGCCAGGCCTCGCGAGTAGGGGAAATGGGTCATGGGCGCGGAGAACATAAGGAAGGGAGGTCACGAGCATGGCTGGGCTCTTGACCAAGTCCAAGCTCAAGTCCAAGTGGGTTTCACCCTAAACACGGGTCCCAATTTCATAACAGACCCACAAGCCAAAGAAGTCACGCCACAAGGGAGAAACTAGGGGCACAAAACACAGGGAGAGATCACAGCCAACAAACACAACCTGGATTAACCATTAATAAACACACAAATAATTACAAGAAATTCCATGGTTTATATTAAATGGAATACTAGGCACAGATGTTACATCATACCCCCTCAAAAGAATTTCCTCCTCGAAATTCACTAATCAAACAAATGGGGGTACTGGGACTGCATGTCTGGCTCTCGCTCCCAAGTAGCTTCCTCAACACCATGGTGCTACCATTGGACTAGCACAAGAGGAATCACCTTGTTCCTGAGGGTCTGTTCCTTCCTATGAGGGATCTACACAGCATCCTCCACCATGGTCAAATCTTCCTGTAGCACATCTGGTTCAACTGGAATCACTTGGGACGCAGTGGCCATACACTTCCTCAACATTGAGACATGGAACACACTGTGCACGCCCGAGAACTCTAGAGGCAAGTCCAACTGATAGGCAACTTCCCCCACCCTATTGATAATTGTGTAGGGTCCAATGTAGCGAGGACTCAACTTCCCCCACTTCCCAAATCTGAATATGCCTTTCGTTGGTGACACCTTAAGGAAGATGAAGTCTCAAACCTCGAACTCCAAAGGTCTAGGCCTCCGATTAGCATAACTCTTCTATCTACTCTGTGTAGTCGCTAGTCTCTTCCTGATCACGTCCACTTACTCTACATACTACTGCACAATCTCTAGGCCCACATGCTACCTCTCACCTACTTCATCCCAACAGGTAGGTGTTCTGCATGGTCTGCCATACAACGCCTCATACGATGCCATACCGATGCTGGAATGGTAGCTGTTGTTGTAGGCGAACTCGATCAACGAAAGATGATCTTCCCAGCTCCCCCTAAAATCCAAGGTGCAGGCCCTCAACATCTCTACTAAGGTCTGGATAGTCCTCTCAGTCTGCCCGTCTGTCTGAGGATGGAAAGCCGTACTGAAATGCAAAATGGTGTTGAAAGCCTCTTGCAATGCTCCTCAGAATCTAGATGTGAACTTGGTGTCCCTATCAGAAACAATGGACACTGGCACCACATGCAGACGGACTATCTCAACCACATACAACTCTGCCAACTGAGCTAATGGGAGATTCACCCACATAGGTAAGAAATGTGCTAACTTTGTGAGACGATCCACGATCACCCAGATGGTGTCGTTCTTTCTCTTGGTCTTAGGCAGTCTTGTCACAAAGTCTATTGAGACATGCTCTCATTTCCACACAGGAATATCCAGAGGTTCAAACATTCCTCCAGGCTTCTGGTGTTCAATCTTCACCATTTGGCAGGTTGCACACTTCATCACATGCTCAGCTATCTCTCTCTTCATTCCAGGCCACCAAAAGTTTCTCTTCAGATCCTTGTACATCATGATGCTTCCAGGGTGAATTGAATACTTAGACCGATGGGCTTCCTGAAGTAGTTTTTGTTTCACATCCTCCACTTGAAGCACATACAAGCACAAATCATACTGGAGTCCTCCATCTGCACCCACAGAGAAACGAAGTGCCTCTCCTACCTCCAGTTTAGCCCAAGTCTCCTACACATAGGGATCTAGTTGCTGAGCAACTACAATAGTTTCTAGTAACCTTGGGCGAACAGACATGCTTGCTACTCAAACTTCAGCTGGTGCCTGAGACTGCCGCAACGGTCTACAACCAACCAAATCCTCTAGCATACGCCACTCCTTGATCATCAAACTGGACATCAAGTGGGTACTCCTACTCAGGGCATCAGTGACCACATTAGCCTTCTCTGGATGGTAGGATAGGCTAATGTCATAGTCCTTGCGGTATTCCACCCATCTTCTCTACCTCAGATTTAGATCCTTCTGAGTGAAGATATACTTTAAGCTCTGGTGGTTTGTGAATACCTTGAACTGCTCACCATACTAGTATTGTCTCCAGATCTTCAGAGCAAAAACTACTGTAGCCATCTCCAAGTCATGAGTGGGATAATTCCTTTCATGGTTCTTCAACTGGCGTGAGGCATACGCCACAACTCTTCCATGCCGCATCAGTACACATCCTAATCCTATGCCATAAGCATCACAGTATACTGCAAAGCCCCCACTCCCCGAAGGTAGAGTCAAAACTAGAGATGTGACCAGTCGGGTTTTCAACTCATTGAAGCCCTCCTCGCATTGCCAGTCTGAAATGAAAGGAACCTCCTTTTGTGTCAATCTGGTCAAGGGTGTTGCAATCCTGGAGAAGTCTTATATGAACCTCCAATAATATCTGGTCAAGCCTAAAAAGCTTCTGATCTCAGTCACGGTCTTAGGTCTGACTCAACTACTAACTACCTCAACCTTGGCTGGGTCCACTTTAATTACCTCACCTGAAATGATGTGGCCAAGGAATGTGACCTCTTCCAGCCAAAACACACACTTAGAGAACTTCGCATACAGCTAATGTTGCCTCAAAGTCTCTAACACCATCCTCAAGTGTGTCTGGTGAGTCTACACATCAAGAGGATATACCAACACATCATCAATAAATACCACAATAAATTGGTCCAGGTAGGGTCTGAATACCCTATTCATCAGATCCATGAAGGCAGCTGGTGCATTCGTCAACCCAAACGGCATAACCAAAAACTCATAGTGGCCATACCGAGTACGAAAAGCTGTCTTCTACACATCAGTTTCCCAGATCCATAGCTAGTGATACCCCGATCTCAAGTCAATCTTCGAGAAGACTGAAGCCCCCTAAAGCTGATCAAACAAATCATCAATCCTGGGCAGAGGATATTTATTCTTGACTGTGACCTGGTTCGGCATCCGGTAATCGATATAAACGTGGAGTGAACCATCCTTCTTTTTCACAAATAGCACCGATGCACCCCAAGGTGACACACTTGCCCTGATAAATCTTCTATCCAGTAACTCCTAAAGCTGATGCTTAAGCTCCCTCAACTCTGCTGGTGCCATCCGGTAAGGAGCCTTAGAGATGGAGCTAGATCCTGGCACCAAGTCGATCTGGAACTCAACTTCCTAGTGTGGCGGCATCCCTAGCAAGTCCTCAAGAAACACATCAAGATACTCCTGAACCATGGGTATATCCTACACCCTTAGAACTGGAGAAGAAGACACTGTCACACTCACCAGATATCCCACACATCCCTTAGATAAATGGCGGTAAGCTTTCATTGCAGAAATTATCTTATTCTGCTCTCCTGGCCTAGTTCCTTGCACTACACACCATCCTTGGTCTAGACACTCGACTAGGACTCTCCTCTTGGCAAAGTCAGTAATAGCTGAATGCTGCGCCAACCAGTCCATCCCCAAGATGATGTCATACTCCTGCATGTCCATCACAATTAGACTGGCTTTAAAATCTCGGTCCCCTAACTTCACACTGACTGACTACAAATATTTCCATGCCAAGCTGTGCTCCCCCAAGGAGGTCACCACATCCAGATGGAAGGCCAATCTGGCTGGTTGGTCCCCAACCTATGCAGCGAAGGACTCATAGATAAAAGAAAAGGAACTCCATGAGTCAAACAGGACTCTAACTATACGGTCAGCCACAAGAAAGGAACCTAGATAGCACATAATATCCATCAACATCAACACAATACAACAACAGAAACAACAACATCAAACACATAGGGAGAGTACCAGATACAGTAGTGCATAAAGGGAAAGGTTACAATTCAATCATGCCTCTATTCCTTACCCTATGCTACATCCCCTGTTGGACCGGCATCAGGTGCAGATATGGAGAACACTCACCCTTTAGTTAGCTGACGAGGCATGTCCACAGCTGGCTTTGCAGGATTAGGACAATTTTGCTGAATATGCCCAGGCTTTCCACAGTTGTAGCAGACCATCTTCTCGGGGTTCCGCTGTCGATGATAACATTATGCTGCTACATGCCCCGGGCACTCACAGATATAATAGGCTTTCTTCCTTTCTGGGCCACTACTCAAACCAGCCTGACTGTATCTAGCTCCTCCCCCAACAACAGACTCGGCGCTCTCCTTCCTTTTCTTCCCAGAGCTCCCAGAACTGCCTGAGCTCTACCTCTTGTAAGTGAAAGATTGTGGAGCAAACGCCTTCCCCTTGCCCTTGGGGTGATCTTCCAGGAACAACTTGCGGTCCTCCTCATAATGGGCCACCAACTCCACTACTCTAGCCAAAGTGGGGTACTCATAGCCTAAGACCCTTGATCAGAGTGCTGGAGTCAGTCCCACCACAAATCTCTTGGTTCTAAGCTACTCAGTGTCAAATGCCTGCGAGAACTGCTCCAATCTGGTGAAGGTCGCCTCATATTCGGCTACGGTCATGCTACCTTGCTTCAGGTTTCTAAACTCCCTGTTTAGTCAATCCCGTTCATACACTGGAAAGTACTTCTCGTAGAAGGCTTCTCGGAACTCCTCATACGATATCGTCAGTAGATCAGCATTAGGGAACTTCATATGGCGGGTGGCTCTCCACCACTGGTCGGCGTCTCCATTATACTGAAAGGATGCCAAATAGACCCACTTCTCAGCTTGACACTCCAAGCCCTCCAAGACCTTCTCAACCTCAAGCAGCCAGGCCTCACATTCTTCTAGCTTGCCCTTACAATCAAAAGTCGACGAGCTCAATCGGCGGAACTGCTTAAGCGAGGGGTTTGCCTTGGTCACATCTGTGTTGGTCTTGTCGAAAGTCTGAGTAAAACCCTACATCATATGACTCAGCTCCTGCCGAAGACCTCCCCAACCACTGTCCTACTCCTCGCTAGAACTTACTGCGGGAGTCCTACCTCTGCCCCGACCTCTAAGCAGCATCTTTCTGCCACCACAAGCAAACAAACAAGCAAGCAAACAAACAAATCAGGTGCTATGATCCCATGCAGATCAAGCAATCCAACTAAAGCCACAATGTCGGACACCCTAAGCTGGTGCACTTAGTGAAACTAGGCTCTGATATCACTCTGTAACACCCTAGTGCTACACAACCGTATAGGAACTACCCAAAAGTAGCTAAAAGAATTTAAATAATAGAATTAAATAAATAAAGCTAAACACCCAAACCTGTGTGCGGCAAAAGTGGCTTGAAAAAGATGCACCAGACTAGATTGCTCTTACTCCTGAGCACTTGAAACAAAAGGGGACAAGGAAAACACACGCGTGAGTGACAGGAATGTCACCCAATACGCGCCCCAAAACAGTGATAAAAGCCACAAAAATAATTGCTTGAAAAATTCTAGAAAACCATCATCGCCAAAACCAACACATTCGATTAGAAAGACTTTGAAAACAATGTCATCTCAAACTTTCTTTTCCGTTCTTTCAAAACCTCATACTCATTGATAAATCTTTATACTCAACACTGGAGAAGCAATTCATTTCATCTAGTTTCCTAGCCCAAACCATCACTTAAAACCATTAACACAATTTATCACAAATCAGGACTAGGAACTAGTCCAACACACAAATCCACACTTTTCCATTCCAAAAATTAGTCGCATCACCCTAGCCATAGGCGATCGACCTGACCACAAGCAGCTAGTGAGGATTCCATGTCACCACACCCACACTGCAGTGCCGAGGTGAACCACCCCGCGTTGGAGTTCAATTGCCCTGCTTGCAGCCTCAAAATGTACCCTCATTGGTACAAGCACGAAGTGCATCCTTGGGACACCCTAGTGCCCAAGCACCTGGGGACTCTAACCCCAGACCCGTCCAACACAGGCACTAAGGGTAGTCTGGGTCTACCGTACCCCAGGTCCTACAGTACCACCACAGTCTCGAGGCTCCTACCCTAGACCGCAAACTCGGTAACTACAACCAAGGACATGTCCCCGACATCTCTAGAGGTCTCTCTACCTCGTCGGCCAGCCCTAGTCTCATTGTGGTTCCTACAATTCCATTAATCTCTTTAAAACCATATGCAATCTCTCTTTTCAAAACATTTGTCAAAACCATTTTTCCATTCATAAAACTCTTTGTAAATCACATGCATTATGCGTCACATTATCATCTATGGTTTTCAAACCCAAACATTCATTCATGGTCATTATACCATGCAATCACCCCTCACATGGGTCCACATTATACACACAAATCATGTTTCATAATTCATGAAAGACATCATTAAAAACAACGTACTTACATGCATTATCTCAAAAGTCATTTCCATGCATCTCATACATTTATCATGTATTTATCCATATTGATCGACAATTTTCCAAGCATTTCCAAGATAGCCCAGGGTCCTGATTCAGCATACCGAATTGGGTCCCGGTCGACCGAAATTCCCAGATTCGGTCGACCAAAATGTTTCAGCATTCAGAATCCTCTATCAGTTAAACCAGTCCCTTGCCAGAATGGTCGACCAAAATTGTATGGTCGTCCGAAACCCCCTGATTCTGTAAACTGAACCTCCTCTAGTCGTCCGAATAAGTGATCCAGGGAACCACCTGGGAGCATTTCGGCATACCAAACCCAGTTCGGCATACCTTTTTCTGTGATTGCAGAAAACCCTCTCGGTTGCCATCGTCACTTCTCCCCAAGGTGGGAGTAAGGAGTGGACCCCTCAAAATCACAACAAAAATTACAAGTAAAACATGGGGTGTAGACCTCCAAGTCTACTTCAAAACCCCTCAATCAAAACATGAATCCATTAAGCATGCTATTCTATAGAAAATTATAAAGGCATTAGGCTCATACGGAAATCATTGTAGCATGCTTCACAACACTTAGCAAAAATCTCACGAATCAACCATGAATTAGCATCATATCACCACAAACACAAGATTCATCACCTTCCAAACGTTTCCCATATTTTTGCATGATTTTTACAACATTATTCATGGTTTTATCCCTTAACCTAAACATGTCTCAACTGATAGAGGGAAACGGAAGGGCGAAGGTGTACCTGGCTTCGACGAGCCTCGCGTGTCCTCAAGCTCCGGCTGTGCACGGCACCAGCCTCCCCCCGCACTCGCACAATCTCCTCCGACACGTGACCTCTCCTCAACCCTTGCACTCCATCTTGCCCTCTCTCTGGTTTCTTCACTCCTCCCCCACACTACACGCCTTCTGTAACCATGCCGGCGAGGAGATTCCGCAAATGAATGCGAAATCGGACGGCAAAATCATGTCGAAAAAGCAAAAATAAATGGAGTCGCCACCTAATCTATTATGGAAGACAAGGAAAACCATAACATGAAAAATCATGCAAAAACAACAAAGACAAA
>JAMKQA010069926.1:0-11215 GCA_024699735.1 Posidonia australis | reverse complement strand
TACCCACAAAAAATGTAAACTCAAATCAACAAACGTGTAATAAAAAAAAGTACCAAATTCAAACCAACTCATGTAATTTTTCAATCTCGTAAATATTGTAAATGTTAAATATATGGTGAGATTATATTTTTTTTTATACGTGTGTTAGTTTCAGAATATAGGAATATAAGGTAAATAATTAATACAAATACATAACTAATGAATATATGATAAGTATTTTTTGAATTCCTAAAATTATGCCTACAATAATCACGTAATATCTAATCTAATTTAATTTTGATACAGTAATTAGATTTAAAAATCCTGATTTCTCGCATAGAATTAGTCAAGTAACTACCATAACTATCAACTTTCAAACGTGGCCTATTAATTATATCCATTTTAAATAAGTAAGTCAAAAACGAATTTAGTAACATACACTTAACATGTAAATTTCCAGAATTTGTGCCAACTATTTGAACATGTAATTAAATAAGTAAGTCAAACATGTGTTAGTTTCAAAACATAGGAATATAAGGTAAATAATTAATACAAATACATAACTAATTAATATATGATAAGTAATTTTTGAATTCCTGAAATTATGCCTACAATAATCACATAATATCTAATCTAAGTTAATTTTGATACAGTTGTTAGATTTAAAAATCCTGATTTTTTACTAATTAGTCAAGTAACTACCATAACCATCAACTTTCAAACGTGGCTTATTAATTATATCTATTTTATTAGCTTGTATAAAAAAAATAGAAAACCACTATTGACATAAAGGTGGTTTTGATGGCAACCACTAGATTAAAATCTAACGTCTAATGTTAATCTTTCCTCAAATAAGCTAATTTGAGGAAGGATGCAACTGAACTGGCTCCTATATATATATATATATATATAAACCATTAACAGTCAGTTGGGTCATCCACCACCGTCAGAACCGTCATTTTGTAAAAACGTTTGACATAACCATAGTTTTGTTTAAAAAAAAAGGTTAAAGAACATTCATACAAATAAAAAATTTTCTACATTCAAGTTCCGTGAACCACGTGGTTCTTACTAATTGTACTCATTATGCATTGACTAGAACTCGACGTCTTCTACCGACATCAATTGAACTCAACCATGTCATTATGGAGTTCGCTTTTATGTTTTTTTTTCAAAGAGCTAGCAAGAACAACGTGGACTAATAGACTCTCCCGTGGCCTTGAGAGTCCCAGGTTTGTAAAAAATTTATAAATAAATAAAAGTCGAAGAAAGATAATAATGATTTGAAATAAAGTCTGAAATGATTTGTATATGAAAATATCTAAATAAAAACACTCTTAAGATGCAAATTGTGGAGAACAATAACATAATAATCTGTAAGTTACATAAGCAAGATGTACGCAAAGCTTGCAACACCCATCTTCTTAACTCAGTAAATCATGGTGCAGCCTGTGGTGCCTGAGCCCTGCAGAGGGGACATGAACTGCTTACTTCTAACCACTTGGTGATACAAGTCTCATGGAATATATGTTTACAAGGCATGCGTGCAACCTCGCTCTGCTTGTACACAAACTTCTCCATGCAAACCACACAATATTGCTCCACAGAACAAGAATCCTGCTCATCATCACCATCGTCGGCGATCCCAACACCCCAAACACACTTGTCCAGTTGTGACTCGATGAATTCTCGTGACGCCGCCGCCGCCATGCCCTGCACCATCCTTGCCGATTCTCCCAACGCAATCTCCCTCTCCCATGCCTCACGTATACTCACCCCCACCCTTTCAGCCATCGTCCACTCCTCATCGTACCTCCTCCTCACCGCCGGCGTGATCTCGGGTATATAGACATCGTAATTCATCACGGCCAACACCCTTAGCAGTGTGACCCCTCTTTGCAATGCGCTCCTGACCTCCTCATACAAGAACGAGTAGAAGTGCCGGTGAGCGACCACTCTACCCCTGCCACCGAACGGAAGTGCGTGGAAGAGGGAGACGATCCGTCGGAACTGAGACTCGAGACGTGTCATGTCGAACGAGTAGTCCACCCCCGACACGCTGAGATAGAACGTGGCTTCTGCCGGTGGTGGTTCCATGACGACGGCGGTGTTGTTGTTGCCTTCGCATCTGATGTGGAATGTTCGTTTTAAATTCAATCGCATCTTCACCAGCTGCTCCTGTGGATGGTTTGAAACATCTTGGTGGTGGTGGTGGTGGCTGGTGTAGTAATGTGCTGAAAAACTGTGATCACCGTCAAAGAAGATTGGACGCACCGACCGGGCTGGAGCAATCATGGTGTCTTGCTTGCTTAGAAATCGATCTACTTAGAAATTCTATATCTTGACGCAGAGAGAGAAGTAATATCGGAATTGTTGCAGTGGTTGTGTTCAATCATCCTAGGGCCAGGTATTATATATATAGTATGGAAACACGTATACGTACGTATATATATCTCCAGTATAAATTCACGATCGATATTAATTCGTTGGATGTACCGACAAGATCGGAGCACCCATCGCCATTATTGCTTGCTTGCTTAATTGATCTATTACTTGAAGCAAGAGAGAACGAATGTTAATGTGAGGATTGTGTTGAATATAGGGTTTGGTATGTATAGATGTCTAAAACTCATTATCTATATATCCTCTCTTTTTTTGCACTTTTTTCTGCTTCTATATCTTAATCCTTTTTTAAACACAATCAGGATCATATCTTTTGTTTATTTTACTTCATTTATTGTTCTTTTTTTCATGACCATCATATTCAGTCGCGAAATATTTTCTTTCAATAACGGGAAGGATAAAACGTTGCTGTTTGCCGGTTAGTATTTTATCTCTTTTTTTTTAAAATTTAAGTTTAATATATTATATGTTTAATTGGACACTAAGAAGATGAGGACATGCAGGCAGGACTTATTTCAATTCTTTAGCTTCAATTCTCAACCACTAGTCTAGAGTAATTTACTAATTTGTAACATGCAAGAAGGATGAGCGATACAGATCTAGAATTAAAATATTAAATAAGTTTTGTATTTATTTGAACATTCTAATTTAAAATATTCTTTGAATAGGTTATCTTGAAAAACTTATACTTTGAATATCAGAATAATTGTAGTGATTCTTTTCATTGATTATTAAAATTGACTAGTGCAAAGCAGGAGTAAAAATGCATATTACAAAAAGAAAAGATAATATTGTTGGATTACAATCTAATAAAATATGAGTTAATATAAAATAAATTAAAATATTATTGACTATTTTGTGATTAGGCTCATTTAAAAATGATCTATTTGGTTTTGGGTTGAGCCTATTGGTATCTTAAGTGGTATGGGTTAATATGTATAGAGATCATTTGGATATATTTCTATTTCTTGATGGGTCGATTTGGAAACATGCAAAACTATAAACTTCGGAGTCATGGTCCCTAAATTCTAAGTTTTTTTGACCTCCTTATCTCTCACCCTCATCTTGAAAAAGAACAAGAAAGAAAAGTTTAGTAGTTTAGAAGATTGGATCCCGTGCATGTGATCAAGAGTAAACACTCTTTGATTTCCACATGGATTCAAGTACGCTTCCGCATATATTTTATTTGCGATAAATAGATCATGACTAGACCTTGGAAATCAATTTTTAATAAATAAAATTCTATGTTGTATGAACTCCATTTTCTACAAATGATATCAGAGTAATTACGTCATTTCATCATGAAATCTAATGTTTTTTATGTAAATCACATTGAAATTCATTAGATTTTTGCTTTCTCGGATTGATTTGTGCATGGAAAACCCTGACATTATGTTTTCCTACATCAAAAACAAGAAAATATGATTTATATATGTTTGGGTTTTTCTAGAGTCGAGATCGATCCTTTTCAACACCTCTTGGGCACCAGATCACGGGTTAGGAGCCTAGGAGGCGCCCCTCCGGTGGCAATCCAACCGTCCGAGGTTCCAACACCGTTGCCTTTCTTCTTGTTGCGTGTTAGAGCTTCTTAGTTTGGGTGATCGGATCTAGGTTGGATTCATTTATCCACCTATTTAGTTATTCTATGATAATTGCATAGAAGTCCAAGCAAATTTTTATTTTCCATCTGAGTTTGATTTTAATCAAGAAAACTCTATAAAGTTATTTGATTTAATGGAAAACTCAACAAAAATTTGTTATTTCTATTAGGTCCTGAGTTTTCTGGAATGTTACTATTTGGTCCTTGAAGTTTAGACTTTTGTTCCAAAATGTATTTTTGCATGGTTAGAATATAATTTATGTTAGAATAAACTATTACAATTTACTATAATTGCATTTCAGTCCTTTTTAACCATGCCTTAATGATTAATTATTAGACGATGACCTTTGGAATTAAATAAATTCATTATTGGTGATCAACTATAAATTGTCTTCTATTTAAGAATAGATTAATTAAAGCAATATCCTACCAAAGTAAGCTTTCTTGCCTAAATTAGTCTATTAGGGATAAAAAGATGTTTGTATGTTTGAGATTCATATGGATAGGAATCGACCCAAAGGAAGGTTACTATTTGACCAAATATTAAGCATACCTGTGGTAATAAATACATGATAATTATATGGTTGTGTCATGTGAGTGTTGACAAGACTAATTGTCAGTATTTGATTATTACATTAAAGAGTACTACTTGTAAGTTGACATTTCTGCCCAAAGACTAAATGTTGATGTTGCATTAGGTATCTTAAGATGGGTCCTGTCATAAATTGAATTTATTTGTTTATTTCTTTATTGTTAAAGATTGATATGGTTGTCATTGTACTAATTATTCTTTTGGTTTTCGATTATTTATAAATTTCTTCAGTAAATGCATCTAATTTAATAATTGTCAACATAAATTTAATTCCTATACTTAATGGCACAAATTTCACGTATTGAATAGAGAATGTTATGATTGTTCTTACGTGCATGGATCTATATTTAGTCCTAAGGAAGGAACAACCCCCTACCTTTGAATCTGACAGCTCTACTGAGGATAAGAAAACTTATGAAAAGTAGGAACGTTCTAATCAGCTAAGTCTAATGATCAATAGGCGCACCATTCCAAAGACTTTTAGGGGTATAATATCCGAAGAGACAACTACCAGAGAGTTTCTTAATGACCTTGAGAAACGATTTACTAAGAATGAAAAGACGTAAACTAGTATGCTATTGGCAAATTTAGTTTCTATGAGATACAAGGCTAAGCGAAACATAAGGGAGTATATTTAGGAGAAATCTAATATTACTTCAAAACTAAAAGCACTTAAGTTAAAGTTATCAAAAGACTTACTCGTGCATTCAGTTTTGATCTCTCTTCCTACACAATACAATTAATTCAAGGTCAATTATAATTACCAAAAGGAGAAATGAACTCTTAATGAGCTCATTTCGCATTATGTGCAAGAGGAAGAGAAACTGAGGCAAGATAAAATAGAGAGTGCTCATTTGGCTTCCACCTCTAAGGACAAAAGCAAAAAAAACTAAAGTCCGATGAAACTACAAGTATTTCACCCAAGAAGCAATAGAAACAAATTGAGTATACTTGCCTCTTTTGAATGAATAGTGGGCATAAGAAGGAAGATTCTATCAAGTATCATGCTTAACGTGCTAAGAAATGTATAACTTTTGCTTTGATTTGTTTTGAAGTTAATACAGCTTTTATACCTAGACATACCTGGTGGATAAATTTTAGTGCAATTACTTACATAAGTGTGTCTATGCAGAGTTGTCTAAGTTATCAAATACCAAGAAATGGCAAAAGATACATCTTTGTAGGAGACGACAATAAAATAGAAGTAAAAGCTATTTGTTATTTTAGATTGTTGTTAAGAATGTATTGTAATTTAGATTTGAAAGAGACTTAAATTGTATTATCTTTGTAATGACCTAGATCCTTGGTGGCATTTTTAGCCAGCTATTTACTCTAGAATTCTGGGTCAATCATGTGTTGCTACTGCGGTTGCCAACGCAGACTGCTATTGTGGGTTGCTAGTGTAGATTGCCAATGTGTATTGGTGACACAAAGAATTCAGTATTTAGGACTTAAGGCAGAATTTACATTTTAGTGGATTCGACATCTCAATCGAGTTTTGGACGTCGTGTTCAGGTATCTTGAGGTCGAGATGCTGTGTATACCCTCATGAAGACCCTGAGAACTATTTCAGGGTTGTGGTGGTTGTTGGCAAGTTTTAATGGTTAATCTCCCCTAGCACGAGTCACTTAAGTTGTAAGTTGTTGAGTGGCTGTGGTTCTAAATTCGTGGCCCTCAGACATGTACATGGGCTCTTCCTTGGCATTGCAATTGAGTTTTCCCCTTATTCTTCCTTTTATTATTCTTTTCCTCTCTCTTATCCTTTTTCTTTTTCTTCTTTTTCTTCTTCTTTAGTGAATGCGAGAGAGAGAGAGAGAGAGGAGAGGGGACAAGAGAGGAAGGAGAGGAGGGGAGGCTGTTGTTGTCGACATCGTACATTTGTCATCGTCGTCGTTGGTAGTGAAGGTACACATCCCCTAGAACCTTCTTTTAACTGTGAATAGTGTCGTACATAGTATTTGAATGTTTTGATTGTTGTTTTCTCGAGCTACATATATTCAATCGTTGTAATTTTTATTCCCAATTATAGAACTTTTCGAGATCTTCAATTTGATATATGGTTTGTAATTCTTGAATGTATGTGGTGAGACCGGCTATGATAGGAATTCTCAGATGAACAGTGCCATGAACAATAATCGCAAGCTTTGATCCATGATTTCTTGAGTTTTACACATTGAATTATTGTGATTTTTGTCCCAAAAGAAAGATTATCTCGAGATTTTCAATTTAACATATTACTTGTGATTTGTGGGCACTCATGGAGAGACTGGTGTTGAGTTTTAGCTCGTAGGTGAATACTGACATAAACACTAACAGTGATTTATGGCTTGTGACATCTCGAGTTTTATACATTAGATTCTTGTGATTTTTGTTCTCGTGAGTACATTGTCTCAAGATCATCGTTTTAGTATGTGGTTTGAAATTTTTGAATAAAGAATGATTTTTTGGTCACAATTATTTAAAAAAGGTTTATACTATTCAAATAGTCAGTCGTCTCGAGGAAGAAGGAGAATAGTAGTTTGGCCATTTTGCATTTTCCCTCTAGTTTATGAAATTTGCATTTTAGTCCCTAACTCTTATATTATATTTGCATTTTAGTCACTAACTTTTGTGAAAAGTACTTTTTAGTCATTGATTTTGGTTGAAGTTACTTTTTAGCCTCTGAACTTTGTGGAAATTACCTTCTAGTCCTTTGCTTTTGGGTTTAATTACTTTTAAGTCCCTAATTTTTTGATAAATTACATTTAAGCCCTTGATGACTTGTTTTGATGGTTTTTAGTATGTTTAGTACCATATTAACCTTGTAGGCAATGATAACATAATAATGACTAGGAAAATCATTAGAATGATTTTAGGATTTGCCTAAAATGGATTATCAAGACCCCACTTGTGCTATAGTTAGAATAAAAGATTATATTACTTAGAAATACTGAGTTTTTTCCCTTAATGATTTAGATGAACTCTAAGATTAATGTTTAGCACTAGGATTAGATGTTCGTCTGGTTTGGTGTGGTGCACTGAATTAGATATTCAATGGCACTGTTTGAATGTAGTCTATGTTGTTGTTTGGTCCTGCAAGTTAAATGGAACTTCGATAATATTATTTGGTTTCTGTGTGGTTCTTTTAGGAGGGTTTTTATACCTAGAAGGTGTTGCTACTACTTTGGGGGGTTTGTGATTTTCAAATGGTTTTCAAATAATTTTGAAAAGTGGTTTTTAAAAGATTTTGAAAAAGAGATATGGATTTTGGTGGAGTTTCCCTGTGTAATATTTTGTGGTATTTTTTATATGATTTTCGAAATAGTTTTCGAAAATGGTTTTAAAAAGGATTTGGAAAGAAATGCATTGTTTGCAAAGTATTTGGAAAATGATTTTCGGAGTTTTCCGTAGTTTTGGTAGAAACCATGTAACCATAAGATCGTATCAACGGAACAGGTGTGTTTAATACCTATAAGAGGTTAAGAGTGTGTCTGAGGAGATGGTTGCCGAGTTTTCCCAATAGGGTCGAGGGTTCGAGTCCCTTAGATGAGCTTCTAGGAGAGTCTGGGGTTAGAGTCCCCGTGACTTGTTGGTTGTGCTGCAGGGTCTAGTGTTCAATCCTTGAGATACCCAAGCGTAAATACTTGTTAGATCTAGGGTTAGAGTCTCCAAATGCTCGGGCACCCCTTGCGTTTGAGATATATACTTGTTGAAGGCTGAGTTCCTAGGATGGATGAACTCCTACACAGGGTGGTCCTCCATGGTAATACAATGAGATCAAGGTTCAAGTCCCCGACGACTGCATATAGCCAGTGTCGATTGCTTGACGCTGGACAACCTGACACATTATTTAGGATCCTTCTGAGAGGTTGGACTTCGAGACGGATAGTTGCGATTCTCTGTGGCAATGTAGTATGGATCAGGGCTAAAGTCTTTATCAACTGCTTGTGGTCAAAGCTTATTTGTGGTTTTAAGACATAATTTCGTGCCAACTTCTGAGAAATGGTTTTGTATGATTTTAGGCTTAATTCGGCAAGAGTAGCCATTTCAAAGTGGCATAAAGTTTTGAAAAGGATTTATATGATTTTTAGAAGAAAGAAAAGAAAAATGTTTTCAAAAAACATAGTTGTAAAGGATTTGTTGCTTGCTAGGCAATGGTAAATTGCCTGTTGTAGTGTTTCTGGCATTCAGGTGAGATGTCGGGGTTTGATTGTTTGTGACGTAGTTAATCATGGTTCTTCGGCATTGGTTGTTGAATTATTTGTGTGTTTAAGTGGGGTGTATGCTGGGTGTCCTTTTAGCGATCACTCATGTATGTTTGTTTTAGTGTTTTTTACAGGTGTAAGTTAGGCGTAGGACTTTTTGACTGGTGCACATAGAGGAGTTACACGACCATGCATCAAAGGTTCTAAGTAAGTAAGTAGCTTAGTTTTTTCAATTAGTAGTGCCTTTATTTCTATAGTTTATAATTGGATTTAGTTTATAATTAATGTAATTGATAGAAAATGAAAAATGTAACTAAGTTTGGGGGTAGCGACTTAAGAGTCGCTACAGTCTTTTAGACGAAATTTGATTTCTATTTCTGTATTGGAAAATTTTGGTTATTTTTGTCTTCAAGGAAATGAAAAATTTAGTCTTTTTCAATAATCTAATCTTATTGGTATTGGTTCTTTGGTTAATATTGATAATTTATATTTGCTTAATACAATAACTTCTTATAATGAAACCTTGCATTTTACCTTTAGAGGTATTAATTGAAAATTGAGTAAAAATGCTACTTTGCTTATAATGAAACCTTGCATTTTACACATGCAAATTTCACAGAGAAAATAAAAGAAATAAAAAGTATTTTAAAACTACAGGGATTAAAGTGAAAATGTCTGGACCCATATGCAATAAAAAAACCTAAACGTAATAAAATAAGGACTTAAAAGTAACAATGTTCCACCGCCGGTGATCTCTCCAGCGAGCTCCTGGTGGCGGTCCGGCGGTAGGAGGGGTGCGCGCAAGGTTGGGGAAGCTTCGTGGAGGTGCGGCGGTCCACTCTGAGCGGTTGGGCAAGGCTGGGGAGGCCTCACCTCGCGCTCCAGCGATGTTCCCTGAACGGCGACGGAGAAGACGACGGAGCGGCTGGAGGTGTCCCGGAGGTTGAAACGGTGCGTCGGAGGCTGGGAAAGCTCCGGGGAGCCACGATGAGGCTTCGGAGGGCAGCGGCGAGCTCTGAGGTGGTCTGGAGCGCCCCTCCCACCTTGACTCCGGTGACGACGGCAGCGGCGAGTCGTCGGGTGGCTGTAGAGGTCCGGGCAAGGGAGCGGCAGCACGGGGGCGTTCCTGGGAGGTGCGCGGAGGTTTCTGGGTCATCGGTGCGGAGTGAGGTGGCCTGGTGCGCTCAGGGGCATCTTCGACGGCAAACGACGGCAGGATGCAGCGACGGCGACGGGGTTGGCTGAGCATCGGCAAGGCTTCTCTGGAGCGGAGGGAGACCAGAGGAGGAGGAAGAAGAGGGGGAAAGGAAGGAGAGGCCCGCGGGGGGCCCCGCCTGAGGTCAGGAGGCTCGGAGCCTCGCTGGCAGGGTGAACCCACCACTGGAGGGTGGGTCGACGGCGCGCGAGGAGCGTTGCTCCGTCGTGGCATGTTCCAGGGGTCGAGAGGATCCTATGGGGCATGCTCTGAAATGAAACAGAGGAAGAAGAGGGGTACCTGGTGGTGTGTCGCTCCCGACGGCTAGGCGGCGGCGGTCTCCGGTGAGTGCTCTGGCTGCATTCCAAAGGGTCTCCGGGGCTGCAACGTGATGGAGGGAGAAGCTCTGGATATGGTCAAGCTGGTTGGGTGGTCTGGGGTCCTAATGGGTGCTCTCTCAGGATCTCATCTCTGGTCTCAGGCGATCTCTTCGTCTGTCCTCTCCAGTTCAGTTTTTTTCAGTCCCCCTCTCCTGTTGCCGTCTTCTCCAGATCCCCCATGGGTGGTTTCTCAGGACTCTTAAGAGGTGGGTGGCGCAAGGGGGTCGTGGGTCATGCAGTTGGGCAAACGTGGGAATGAGGAAGATCGGGGGAGTGGGTGTCGTTGAGGGGAGGAAGAAGATGATACTATTCATTTATTTTCCGAGTTCCTAAGTTTTCCATTAAAATGGTTTGGCCTTAACGGACTTGGTTTTGTGGACTTTAGGTTTTTTCTTTTGTTTTTTTTTCTGTTTTGGTTTTGATTTTGTTTTAAGTTTTGATTTTGTTTTTGATTTTAATAATTTGCTTTGGTGATTTTAACTAAATTTTGATTTTGTGATTTTGAAGTTTAATATTTATTTTTTTAAAATTAGGGTTTTAGAGGTTTGAATTTAATTAAGAGATTTTAAATTAATTTCTTTTGGGATTTAAAGGTTTTTAGGTTTTTTCCCCATTTTAGGGTTTTATGATTTAATTAATTACTTTTAAATTAGGATTTTATGGATTTAACTATTTTAGGGGGTTTTAGGGTTTTTTGGATTTTAATTAAAAATTTTTAGCTTAAATTAGGGTGTTGTAGTTTTAATTAAGGATTTTTTTTAGTTTAATTAAAGTTTTTGGGTTGTAATTGGAATTTTGGGTTTTAATTTAGGTTTTTTAGATTTTAGACATGGTTTTTAATTTAATTAGGGTTTTTCAGATTTTAATTAAAGTTTTTGGGTT
>JAMKQA010069925.1:0-12090 GCA_024699735.1 Posidonia australis | reverse complement strand
TGTTTTTGCATGATTTTTCATGTTATGGTTTTCCTTGTCTTCCATAATAGACTAGGTGGCGACTCCGTTTTATTTTGCTTTTTCGACGTGATTTTGCCGACCGATTTCGCATTCATTTGCGGAACCACCTCGCCGGCATGGTTACAACATGCGCATGTCTTTTGCTAGATGATTGTTATTTGTTTGCCTTGCGTGGGTATTTCTTTCCCATTCCACATTTTCCATGCTTAGGATAATTAGAGACATGTTTGCTTTTCCCTAGCTAATCTAAAATTTCTGCAAGCGAAAAGAACAACTAGGCCAAACTAGAGACATACAAAACCTTTTCTTCCCCTTGATTAAAACAAAATACAAAGTAAAACACACCAAAGCATATTTGCATGAATGATCATATAGGGCATGCATCTTCTTTTCTTTTGAGTCAACCCAAAGTTTGAGAAGGGTAGTCTCTATTTTCTCATTCTATGGTTTTGGCGTGGGACGAGTTATCGGCTTGTTTCCTCTTGTTCAGGGCCACATCGATGTTAGTAGAGTGTATAGCCTTCTACTTTGGTAGGGATCAAGGCTACCAATACACCACCCATGATAGTAACGACCCTAGATGCTCTCCTTACAAGGGTGAGTGACCTGGAAAGAGCACTTCAACTAGTGTAGGGTGGGCATCTCTAGTCCTACCAATTCTAGGACCTTTGTTACTTTCTAGAGGCAACACTCCCCTCAAATTTCCACATTCTAGAATTTGAAAAGTATAATGGTAAGGACTGTCCTAACTCTCATCTTAAGGCATACTACGGAGATCTCGCTCAACTTCAGGTTGATCTGCTTGTTCCACAAGAGCCTTATTAGGCTTGTGTTTAACTTCAATAGACATGGCCGCTAGAAAGACTTGGAACGACCTTAGTCAGGTGTTCTTGGAGTAGTATTCCTTCAATCTAGACTTGATCCTAAAGCGGGAGGATTTGGTCGCCATTAGATAGAGACCCTAGGAACCATTTAGGGAGTATGTTGGCCATTGGCGTGCCTTAGCTTCATAGGCCAATGATAGACCCTTTGATGAGGAATCTATCTAGATGATAATCCGGGGAGCACAATCGACAATCGGGGCTCTGCTAAGTATACAACCCATCACCACTTTTGCATCACAAATCCGGGTTGGTGCTTTCATGGAGAGTTTGTTGTGTAATGGCAGCTTTCTTGCAAGCATTGCATTTGACAAGCAAGCCACCTCCTCCCACCACACTCGTAGTAGTAGTAGCAGTAACAACAACAATAACAGCTCTAGTGCCAACCCCCCCAGGAGGTGGGATCCCACCAAGAACATTGTTGTGTACATTAGATCCCTTGTTGCATCGTCAAATGTGGTGAATCTGCCTACGCAGCATCAAGAAGTGTACGTACCTACACATAGGACACCATAAAAACCACACATCACTACCATCGTTGAATCGGTGTACTCTGTCGCGTTGATTAGGTAGGGACAACAAGGTCAAAGACGACCCTACCATGTTGGGTGCCACTATACCTCCTTAATGGAGCCGTTGAGCATTGTCTTTCCTAAAGTTATGTCACTCTTGAGGCTCCTTGATGTTTGCCCGCTACCAAGCCCACTTCCATCATGGTATAATGCGAATGCGTTTTGCAATTTCCATCGAGTCGCAGAGCATTCGATGAATAACTGTCTCACTTTACGAGATGCAATTGAGGACATGATTAACCAGTTGGTCATCATAACCAATACGTAGGAGGCAAGATCAACGCTTGCGCCAGCACAAGCACCAACAACAACACATCTTAACATAGTTAGCTAGCCTTTGCCTGAGCACCCAATTTTAGAATCACTAAGCACCTTAGGAGTTCATTCCATCTTTCCCTTTGGGTCCACTTCATCCATGGTGGACTCCTTTGATCTAATTCATGATGTCTCAGCACCCTTCCCTGTTTAATTGTACCGATCTTTTCTTGTTGGCTCTGGATCGATGATCAACATGATCCAATTAATTGCCAAGCCAGAGCACATCACTACACAACCCACCATGCATCCTCAAGTTCCTACACAAGTTTGTCTTCTTGCAAAGCCTAAACCAAAGCTCACCCAGTCCATCACACCTCAAGATCACCCAACTTCATTCTCTCTAGATTTGCCAAGCACCTTGATGGAGTTGTGTCATGCCCCTAATTTTTCCATACTAATTTAAAGCAAATTAAATTACAAGAAATTAAAAGCTAAACAAAAATATCACCTACCAGGAACCTGTGTGTGCGGCTACGAGACTCCGGACTATATGCACTATGCTAAACTCATCTGCATGTCTACACCTGTAACGCAAAACCACGAAGAAAGCGTGAGTGACAAAAGTCACCTAGCACGTACCCCGTGAAAACGACGGAAAACAAATCTATATTAATTTTCTTTTAAATTCATTTCGCAATCATTTCTCTAAAATCTTACAATCAGGCCCATAAGGCTAAAAACCACAGCAAACGTGACCCACACCAGCCAAAACATCAAACAAGGCTCTACCAGTCCAAAACCATGAACGAGGCCCTCAATGGCTAAAACCACACACAGTAAGTCGAGAAGCCCAGCGCCAGGCAACCAACTCTGGTCACAAGCAGCCACCGAAGTGCACTGCACTGCCACGGTGTGCCACCCTATGCAAGAGCCAACCACCGTCCCACAATCCTCCCACCTGGAGAACCCTCACAGAGCCAACCCCTACCAGGGAAGGCAGTCCTGTTTCTCAGGACGTTACATCTATGAAGCACGTGTCCCACCCATACTGGTCACTACAGGATACATCTCCTCACAACGTCCTCCACATGGTGCTTAAGAGGGAGTGTCATACCTCCACACCCGACAACACCTAAGCCTCAGTGCTTATAGCTACAGTAGGAGTATCACATCTCCTCGTCATATCACAAGACACCTCAATCCGCGGACCACACAACGGCTGAGACATTATTGATGGCATATCCCATCTTACTTTTGTGCTGCTGTGATTCAATGAAATACTTGTTTCAAAAGTCAGCATTAGTTGGCAAATGTGTCAAGTAACAGGTGTTGCTGTCTTAGTACAATATCACCATTATCACTCAAAAGTCAGTAAAGGGACAGGCTATAGCATATCACTTGGCTGACTTACCGTTACCTGAATATCAACCCTTGCAGACTTAGTTCCCTAACGAGGATATACTATTCACCTCGGATGATTCAGAGTTAAAGGAGCATAGAGACGAGAAACAATGGCACTTTTATTATGATGGCGTAGTCAACAAGAAAGGAATGGGCATTGGCATAGTGTTAGGCTCACCACAGGGCCAGATGATCCCATTGTAGATATCCCATTTTGACACTCCTTTATCTTTATTAAGTCTCTTTGCATCATAGTATGTCTCATTCTTCCTTAGGAGTCTCTTGCTTAGCCCAAATACTCTCTACACTTGCCAATTCAGGCTATTGAATGTTAGAGCTTCCAACGTTTAACGTTATACACGAGAAACTCAACATCTAACGTTATATGCCTGATTTGAACCGTTTAATGTTATACACATAATTTCACGTGTTTAATGTCCCTAGTGTTGTTCTCTACCATTTCTATCGAGTTTCCTTTTCTGATTTAAAATAAATATTCAATATTTTCATATGAGTCTTCCTGCCATGTTTATGACTCTTTATTACCTCATTAAATCACTTGTTTGACCACATTTGAATTGGCAGCCAAATTTAGGAAGTTTTTGAACTGATGGTGTTAGACGCTACGTTTTGGACATCTAACGTTAAACACCAGATATTCAGTGTCTTACACTTGACAACTCAGCTGTGCCACATGAGTCACTTTCCTCCTTTGGAAAATTTTGAATTCAAAATGTTTCCTTATTTGGAAAATTCATTTAATCGTGCGTAACGTCAATTAGCCTTCAATTGAGATTGATTGCCCATTAATTGATATAATATTCCCTTACCAAACAAGTGTAGCCCCTAGAATGTGTTAAATGCCCATTTTTGGGCGTTTAACGTTGTACGTGAACTATTAGGCATATAACACTTATGAAAAGGAATTTTTTGATAGTAGTTGAGCATTCTTGCTAATTTAGATCCCTTTTGCTAGTTTTGGTCGTCTTGTCTCTCTATAAACAAAGAGGCACCCCCAGCCTTTAAAGGGACATCCACACTGATCTAGAAGACTAGATTTCTAAGAAGGAGAGAGTAAGAGAGGTTCTGAGCTTATGTTTTTTTGCCTATTCTAACCATGTCATGCTGACATCTTGCGTCCTACATACGCATCATAATCAAAAGGGAGTTTTCATTTTGCATGTTTCATTTCACGCATACTTTACATGTTATAGCTAGGCATATACATTTAGTTGCAACTAGGGGCATAAAACCCCTTAGGTAAGTATCTTTTCATCTCATTTCCATGCTTGTAATTTATTTTGTTGAGTCACTTGCTACACTATATTAATCCACATTTTTTATTTTAACATTGTTTTGCAAGGAGAGGAAGAAGAAGCTCACCGATACGGGCACCCTTAGGCAATACTGGCGTCGTCCTAAGGTAGTTGAGCCTACAACAACAACATCTCCCTAAGGCATCTCGAGGGCCAGCGAAAGCGAACCAAGAGTGGTGATTTGTAATGAACCTTAAGTTGCTACTACTCAACCTAGCCACAAATTTTCATTTTATTATTATTATCTTACAATTACACAAATTATGTAATTAAATTTAAGTACACTCAACAGAAGTAGAACTAGTAAACAACAAAAAATAAAACAAAACTAAACAATCACCAGAATCCTTGATGTGTGGCAGCGTGACTTCTCTTATATGCACTAGCAACCGACAACTACTATCCTGCACTTGCCAAAACATGCAAAACAAAGCACACGTGAGTGTCCACTCAAAGCGGTCACTGAACACACACCCCACCGAAGACGACTCGGCACACCACATTGAGGAAGCAGGCGTAACTACACTGCAAGCACACAAGCATAGGCATGCCCACCTGGATGCTGTAACACCAAGCCCAGGCAATCCAACTATTGCTTGACAAGAGCAAAACCTCAAAACCATACCTTTAAAACCATTCTTTCTTTTTTCCATTCAAAACCATATGCATGCACTTTAAAATTTTTTTATGCATACTTGAGATGGCTACTCTTGCAGGTTTCTTTTTTTCTACATGTTGGGTCTACTAGGGTTTTGAGGCGCTGGTTTTTTCTTTCTTTGTGCGAGCCTCGGTTAGGGTTTGCAGGGCTGACACCCTCATGGAGGAGTCATCCGGTGGTCGTTCATGTGTAGACGTGGTAGGCAACAGGTCGTTTGCGGATGTGGTGGGTAACCAGAGTATCGATGATGATATTCTGGTATGTGATCTTTCTACGAAGTTTGGAAGACCAACCATCATACTATCAAATGTGGAGATACCTAGGGTTTCAGCCCGTTATCGTTATGCACTTCTATTCAATTTTTTCTCCTATCATCTACCAGTGGTGGAGATTCAGAGAGACTTATCTAGCTGGGGAATCCATGACACTGTGCACTGCTCGGTGATTGACTGATGACATGTCTTGGTAAACTTTGCCATGGAAGGAGACTTCATGAAGATCTATACTAGGGAAAAGTGGGTCATGAAGGGCCAAGGCATCAAAGTCTTCAGGTGGTCGTTGTGGTTTCGACCAAGGATGGAGTCGAACACGACGTCGGTCTGGGTGTCTCTCCCAGCTTTGCCACAATGTTATTACAAGCCGGGCTTCATCAAGACTACGGCCAAAGCATTTGGTCCACTGTTGTCAGTGGTAACTCCAACTACTACGAAATCTACAGTAGTTTGTGCAAGATTTTGCATCGAGCTTGATCTTTCTAGGCAGTATCCTACAGAGATTTATGTTGGAACGGAGGCAAAGGGAGCTTTCTAGCCAGTCACTTTGGAGAATCGTCCTCCTTTCTTCCTGGGATGCAAGAAGCATGGGCATGGGATCTTAGATTGCAGTCATAATCCAGATGCTAGGAAGAAGGGCAATAAGGCAATCACAAAAGATTCTCGTGCAGCAAATGGAGATAAAGGATCAAGAAACCAGAAGAACCCACCTAATAGCAAGAAGATATGGCGGCCAACTGGTAAAATTCTAAACCTATATGATGTCTTTGCATTTGATGGCAAAAAGGATGTTTCAGTCTCTAAGGTCTACTAGAGATTAAAGAAGGGCTTGTCAAGCCTCCAAAGGATGCGTTCCTATGGGACGAGGACCTTGACAATCAAGAGATGCGTACCCGTGTTTTTGCGGAAGATGAAGGATGTTGCATAGATGTTATCAAACTGGAACAAGGGTTAGAGGAGGATCCTCTTGTTAGTTGTGATCTAGATATTACATGCAAAATGCAGATGGACAAGCCAAGAGCTCTGAGCATGGGAGGTCAAGAAGTTCCTGAAGGGGAGATCACAGAGAGACTTTTTGATTTTGAGGAACCCAATACGGCACGTTCGCTGGATTGGCCAAGAGGTAGGGGACGACCTAGGAAGGCCAAAAAGAAGGGGAGACTTAGGGAGTATGCTAGTGATTCAGAGAAGGGAAGCACTAGAACAAAGGAGTTTCTTACTCCAGGCCCCATTACAAGAAGCAAGGCCAAGACCAACCAGGTTCATAACTCATTCTTACTTTTGTCTAATGATGATTCTTGTTTGGAATGCTAGCGGTGTCGAGAATCGTCCCACAGTAAGACGGTTAAAATACCTTGTTAAGATGCATCAGCTGTCTATGGTGGCTATTCTGGAACCTTTTATTGATGAAGCATGGGGTCTTCTATTGCGAGATTCACTAGGGTTTGATAAATTTCTCACCAATAGTTCTGATGATTCAAAGATTTGGTTAGTTAGCAAAGATTTTATCATTGTGAGAGTTTATTTCTTCATTCTCTCATGGCTTGACAATTTCTATATCTGATGGGGGTTGCATGACTTCTATTGTTGTCACTTTTGTGTATGCTAGTTGTAGTTCCCAAGAGAGACTCCAGTTATGGGATCATCTCAGAGGATTGAGTGATATGAACAAGCCATGGAGTGTTGTGGGTGATTTTAATACAATTCTTTCTCCTTCTGAAAAAAGGGGTGGGCGGTTTCCTAGATAGCTTAATATGGATGACTTCGAAGATTGTATTGATGATTGCCCTTTACATGATGTAGGCTTCTCTGGTTCACCTTGTACTTTGTGCAATAATCAGCAAGGTGATCATAGGATTCTTGCGAGGTTAGATCATTATCTATGGAACCCAAGGGAATCTGAGATTCAGGCAAAGGTTTTCCATCTTTCTTGAACTTCCTCTGATCATGCTCCTCTTATGATAGAATGTTTTCTTGATTCTGACGTAGGGCCCAAGCCTTTCAAATTCTTGGATGCTTGGTTGTATGATAATAGATGCATGGATGTTATCAAGGATTATAATGCCCTGAACGGGGGCACGTTACCTAAATCATAGTATCATAAGTAAAATTACACTAATTATAGTAAAACTAAATAACTGTAACTAAGGCTCATCTCTAGGAAACAATATGCGGCTAGAGGCTTCAACTCTGGCATCGGAACTCGACTGCACCTGGAAACAAAC
Organism: Posidonia australis; assembly: GCA_024699735.1. Taxonomy (NCBI): domain Eukaryota; kingdom Viridiplantae; phylum Streptophyta; class Magnoliopsida; order Alismatales; family Posidoniaceae; genus Posidonia; species Posidonia australis. The sequence goes on along the minus strand of JAMKQA010069925.1, from coordinate 4,486 downwards.
AAGCACATGTGAGTGACATCTAAGTCACCCAGTACATGCTCCAAAGACACAAAACCACAAAATCTCTGTAAAACCATTGAAATCCAGCTTTTTAATTTTCAAGGATTGGTTTTCTGTTGAAAATCCTCTTTTGTTTTAAAACATCATTCCCTTTTTCGTTTTGTTTGAGATCACTTGGGAATTTGATCCCAAATCCAAACTCTTTTCAAAACCCATTTTTCTTTTCTTTTCAAAACGTTTGGAAATTTATTCCAAATCATATTCTCTTTTAGAAACACACATTTTGCATTTTCTTTTGAAAAAATTTGGAAATCATTTTCTCTTTCAGAAACACACATTTTGCATTTTCTTTTGAAAAAATTTGGAAATCATTTTCCAAAACATGTCCTTCTCAATACTTATGATTTCTTCCCAAAACCAAAATCACTTTTAAACCTCATATTTCTGACAAGATCTAGCCTAAAGCGCAATGCCTCTCGGCTCAAAACCAAAGTCATACATACTAGCTGGTAATTGGTTAAAACACAAATTCTTATTTTAATTCTAGGATTTTAGGACCATTTAGAAGTCCAATCCCAGACAACCCACATTTCTTTTCATTTCTTGAAATCTCAATCTTTCTTATTCATTTCCACTTTTCTTTACTGATGTTACCTTGATCAGGGGTAACCAGGCTCACAAGTAGTAGGCGAGGACATCATTTTCCCTACCTCCCTGCACTATCGTGGTGAAATTCCCCGTACGGGATGCCATCGCCCATGTAGGCCTCAATCTTTTCATATATGCACGGAGATACATCTTTGTCTGACGCCTCATCGGTGACCCGAACAACTAGGTACAACGACCAAGTTTAGCCTACACCGTCGGTGACCTAAACAATAAGGTTCAATAACCTAGGCTCAGCCTACACCGTCACGAGCTCGGTGACCCGAACAACTAGGTTCAACGACCCAGGCTCAGCCTAAACCGTCTCAAGCTCGGCAACCACAGTCGGGTTTGTCAACTGGTTTCATTGGAGCCTCATACTCCTACCACGTGTTGACACCAACCCTCGTGGTTCCTTAACACATTATTAGTGTTTCATTTTCAAAACTCTTTAAGCTTTTCTTTTCAAAACCATTTCGATTTCATTCTTTTTCATTGCAGGAATTTGTTTTCCATGCAATACTTGACCCTCTTGAGGTGTCCCAACTCAATTCATGAAAAACCATACTTTAAAAATCATAAATAGGGTCTCATGCCCAAAATCACACACAATCAACCATTTTATTCATTTATATGGTCTAAAACCCCAAAACCATGCCCAAATCCACTAATTTGGGTTCTATATTCCTCCATGCCATTTGCATAGGGAAAACATCATTAACACATGTTTATTGTCTATTAAGACCATTCCTTTTCATTTTATAATCACATTTATATATTAGGGCCAGGGCAAAATCGGTAGACCGAATTTCAAGTTCGGTAGACCGAAAATCCCTGGTTCGGTATATTGAATATTTTCGATATACCAAAAATCCCTGATTCGGTCGACCGAATGATTTCAGCCTACCGAAACTAGGTAACCTTGCTTAATTTGATAGAGATTCGGTATGCCGAATTCAGTTCGGCATGCCGAATCGCCCGAAACCAGGGCACCTCCCCTATTTCAAGCCTTGAGTTCACCAAGACTAGGAGTCTCCGGTGGGCCCCCAAAACACTCATCATAAAATGCAAGTAAATCAAGGAGTGTAGACCCTTGAGTCTACTTCAAAACCCCACAAACCAAGCATCAATCCATACACTATAGAATCTACACGAAAATCACAATGGGATGGAGCTCAAAATGGCTACTGTAGCCCTCATCCCAAAAACTTGTATATTCCTACAAATTTCAATCCTAACCACATGATATCTATGTTTTCATGCATTCCAACTCATTCTCATCAATTTTGCTATTTTTCTACGATTTTACATGCATTTTCTCATAATTTTCAAAGAAAGAAGGGATGGAAGGAAGGAGGGATCGCGTACCTCTCCGACGGCCCCTACAACTCTTGCGAGCTCCACCACACCCTGGCGTAGCCTTGGTGAAGCTCCGGCCATCCTCGGTCTCCAGTGGATGCACCCACACACTGACCTTCCTCTCTCCCAGTCCGCGTGCCCCTGTTCTCTCCTCCTCCTTTCCTTTCTCACCGTTTCCTCCCTCGCCCACTCCCGTCTCCCTCTCTTTAACCTCTCCTCCTCCCACGTTGTGCTGGCCAGCCATCACGTCAGAAGAGACGGCGAGGCACGGGCCTCTGTCGCTGGTGGCACAAGTGTGGGGAAGTAGAGGAAGAAGAAGATGGGGAAGGGTGTGGCTCATGAGGAGGGAAAGAAAAAGAAAGGACAAAAAGAAGGAAAGAAAAGGAAGAAAGACGGCATGCAAACCGAGGCGACTGTGCATCCTCAAATTGGACTCCACATTGGTCCCAACCTACATGCAGGTGCACAGAAAGCCAACCACAAGCTCACACATACAAGAAACAACAGATTATCCATTAATAAACCATTTACACAACATTACGATTAATTACATGATTTACAATTAAAAATGGATAATCAGGCCCAAATGTCACATCTACCCCCTTAAAAGAATTTCGTCCTTGAAATTCAGCTCTAATAAAATAAGTAGGGGTACTATCTCTAGATGTCCACCATGCGCTCCTAGGTAGCCTCTTCTGTATCATGGTGTTGCCATTGAACTAACACCAATGGGATCACTTTGTTCCTGATGACTTGCTTTTTTCTGTCCAGTATCTGAACTGCATTTTCGACCATAGATAGGTCCTCCTGCAGCTCCTCTAGCTGCACTGGTATCACCTGGGAAGCATTGGACAAGCACTTCCTCGACATAGATACATGGAAGGTGTTGTGCACACCTGCCAACTCTGGAGGCAGATCTAGTCTGTATGCCACCTCACCAACCCTCTTGGTAATCTAGTATGGTCCGATGTATCTTGGGCTCAACTTGTCTCTCTTACCGAACCACATCATACCCTTGGTTGGTGATACCTTTAGGAATACAAAGTCTCCTATCTCAAATTCCAGAGCTCTCTGCCTCCTATCAGCGTAGCTTTTCTGCCAGCTCTAGGCAGACAACAACCTCTTCCTGATCAGATCCACCTTACCCTCGTACTGTTGTACGATCTCGGGCCCAACTAATTGTCTCTCACCCACCTCACTCCAGCAAGTCGGTGTCCTGTAGGGTCTGCCATACAATGCCTCATGTGGTGCCATACCAATACTAACATGGTAACTGTTATTATATGCAAACTCAATCAAAGGTAAGTGATCCTCCTAGCTACCACCAAAGTCCAAGGCACAAGCCCTCAACATGTCCTCTAATGTCTAGATGGTCCTCTTTGTCTGGCCATCCATCTGAGGGTGAAAGGCAGTGTGCTAAAATTCAGCACCGTCCCAAAAGCCTCTTGTAGAGCTCCCCAGAATCTCAATGTAAATCTCGTGTCTCTGTCAGACACAATAGACATTAGGTCACCATGCAATCTCACAATCTTAGCCACATACAACTCTACCAGTTTTGCCAAAGGAAGATTCACTCTCATTGGCACGAAATGTGTCGATTTTGTAAGGCGATCCACTATCACCCAAACTGTATCATTCTTTCTTCAGGTCCGTGGCAAACCTGTCACAAAGTTCATCGACATATTTTCCCATTTCCACACTGGAATGTCTAGAGGTTGCAAAGTCCCTTTGGGCTTCTGGTGCTCTATTTTCACCATCTGGAAGGTTGCACACTTTGCCACATATTCAGCAATCTCCCTCTTCATCCCAGGCCACCAGAAGTTCCTCTTCAGGTCTTTATACATCTTGGTGCTTCCTAGATGGATGGTGTATCTGGAGCGGTGGGCTTCATCCAACAAACTGTTCTTGATTTCCTTTATTTGAGGCACACATAATCTCAAATCATATCTCAACCCACTATCTACCCCAACTGAAAAATAAGGGGCATTGCCAACTTCCAGCTTCCTCCAGATATCTGACACATAAGAATCATATTGCTGAGCTATGACAATCGCCTCGATCGTCCTCGGGCAAACAGAAAAATTAGCCAGCACCACTCTAGCAGGTCCATGAGACTGTCTCCGTGGCTTGGACTCCACTAGTCCCTCTAACAATTTCCATTCATGGATCACAGGCTAGCCATGATATGAGTGCGTCTGCTCAGAGCATCTGCAACCACATTTGCCTTCCCTAGGTGGTACGACAAACTGAAATCATAGTCCTTGATATACTACACCCAGCGCCTTTGTCTCAGGTTTAAATCCTTTTGAGTAAAGATGTCCTTTAGACTCTTATGACTTGTGTACACCTCAAACTGTTCGCCATATAAATAATGCCTCCAAATCTTCAAAGCGAACACAACAGCTGCCATCTCTAAATCATGGGTGGGATAATTCTTCTCATGATCTTTCAACTGGCGCGAGGCATACGCCACCACCCTACC
>JAMKQA010069924.1:0-14664 GCA_024699735.1 Posidonia australis | reverse complement strand
AAATCTTTATGTAAATAAATGTAAAACAAATATTGTAAATATCTTTTGTATTTTTTATGTAAACATGTAATACTTTTTTTGTATTTGAAAAAAAAAAGCAATAAAAAATTATTTTTTTTAAAAATTTTAAATTATTTTTTTTGGGCCTAATGGCCCGGCCCGTGGGCCCGTTGGCCCGGCCCGTGGCCGGGCCATGGGCCGTGTCGGGACCACACATCCGTGATGCCGGGCCGGCCGGGCCGGCTGTTTCGCGGGCCGGGCCGGCCCGGCCCGGCCCGGTTTCCATGTCTACATAGAGGTTAGACATCATTTTCTTAGAAATTAAGTAATAAAAAATGATATAAAATTAGAATTTATACCAACTAAAGAACAATTGGCTGATATATTTACCAAACCTCTAAATGTATAACAATTTATTAAAATTAGAAGGGATTTAGGAATTTGCAAAATTAAGGGCATAATGTAAAAAAATTAAAAAAAATTATATATCTGATTCAGTATACCAAAATTATTCGGTGTACCAATTGTATGACTATTTGTTTTGTCAGAAAAATTTTTGACCAACCGAAAAACTCTGATCGACCGAAACATGTCTTTAAAAAGTTCCTGATCTGGTGTACCATTTTGGAATGGACAACCAAAATTCTCTGAGTCGGTCTACCAATTATCTGGTCGACTGGAATTTCTCTCTTATAAGCCTTGATTTCAAACAAAACAGCATACCAAAATTATTTTAGTATACCTATTTTGTCTGTTCGAGTCAAATAAATCTTATTTCATGATGGCACATATCATTTATCTTCTTCATTTCCTAAAACCCTAGTCACCTTCTCTTCCTCCTGACCTTTTCCTCCATTACATCCAACCTTTCGCCTCTCGTCCATGTAGATATCTCATTTTCGCATTTTCCAGAGTTCACTTAAAATAGGAACCCTTGAGACGCCCCATATCACATGGCTAAGGAGCTCTAACCTTCTTCTAGATTTTCCCATGGAATTTCTGAAGTTTTCTAGGTTTTATTGCATCTCTGTGGAATAAGATAAAAGACAAGGGAGTGTAATTTGTAAAAGACCAGGATGTTGCCTGACTGACAAGCGACATGACTCAAGTGGCGACTAGTTATTCTAACGTCGCTTCAAGAGGCGACTATAATCCTAGCATTCTTTCTCTAATTTGTCATCCTGAGCTTTAATATCATAAATGGGATATTTATAAACATTATCATGATTTTTTTCCCATAATTATTATAATTTCTATAATTTTCCAACATTTAAACAATATGTGCTTATCATATAAATCATTATAAATGCCAAATAATTCTAGAAAATTATTGAAATTTAGATGACTTGATAATTAAAATCACTTATCTTTATTTTTACCAAAATTGAGATTTTATGATAAGTTATCACATTTTAATGTTAAAGCTTATATTTAATTCACAATAATGCTAAAAATAAAGATAAAATCCAAAATATCCAATTGATTGCCAATCTATTTTAAATCAAATACATCATTGATTTTAATTAAGTTTTCTCATAATTTTTAAAGATTTGATTTTCAAATCCAATTTACTTAACTTTAAGTGGATTCTGAATTTGGAAATTAATTTAAAATATCTTCAATTATGATTATGATTTTTCAAAATTGATTTGGTCAATATTTGATAATAGATTCATAATGGATATTTTCTGATCTTAATTTTTTGCAAAAATTCCTTTTTAGTTGCTCGACGCCACATGTAGAAGCAACTAGCTTACGTAGCAGATTTCATGCCAACTAGTTGCCAATTCACTGCGTGCATGGAATCTTGGGTCGATTACCTAGTCGCTTCTTTGTGTGATGACTGAATAATTCTATCGCCTGTCCTATACGCGACTAGATCTAGAAAGGGATTTTTTGCCATATTTTACGAATTTAATCCTGGCCCTTGATCTATATCTTGTCTTTGATGAGATCTTCAGCCCCCAAACTCTAAAAATAGACCCCCTAGATCTACAACCCAAAGGGAGACACTTCAAAAATCCTAAGAGTTAGTTCAAATCGTAGAGAGAGAAAAAGAGAGAGCTTTTCAACCCCTCATCTATGTCCAAGCCACTAAAAGCTCAGATCCACTAGAGATCTAGCCTCCTTCAAAGCCAAAGCGCACCTCAGGAGCTCCGTTTGATCAGCTTTCACTTCCTTCATCCATTCTAAAGCGCACAAGGGTAAAAGGGAGTATTTTCTTATTACATTTTCATTAACATAAATTCATTACATGTTATTAATATAGCCGATGGCATATGTATGTGGGGACAACCTCCGGTCAGTATTTTATTTCATTTATTCATATTATTCATTGTTTATTTTTATTACTCTTACTATACTTAGACTAATCTAGATCTCTTGTTTTCTTGTTTGTTTTGAAGGGAAAAATATTACATAAGCACAAGGACGTCGTTGGCCAGTATCCTACCACCAACCTAGTGAACCGAGAACCCACATCATCACAACCACCACACTCCCGCAAGGCATCTTATCAACCAACAAAGACGAATCAACAAGTGGCAATCACAAAGGTTATCGAAGTACGTGGAGCAATGACGACCTACATCAACCTCCAAAAATCCATCCATAGTCCAAACCTCCCCATTTCTCCATCACTTCCTCTTCTCTTCAAAATGTCGCCCAAGAAGATGTGTGCCTCTAAGCCCAAAATAAAGGAAGCACCGGCACTATCCTCCTCCTCATCCTATGAGAGAACTCACCATGAGAAGCACTTCCACTTCGTCAATGATGAGGCTATAAAAGCTCAGAATGAAAGATTTGCCAACCAAGAAGTGTTGATTGGAAGAAAGGTAGTTTTTCACTCTCTTAGGATCATTTTTCCATGAGCAAATGTTAGTTTCGTATCTTTCTTCAATTGGAGACACTAAATATTACCGACACTTAGTTTCTGAGTTCTATGCCAATTTTGGAAGCTCTGAGTATACTTGTGAATCCTTCCTATTAGAAATAGAATTACCTTTCTATGAAACCCTAATCGACCAACTATTGAAAATTCCTTCCACAAGGTTAGACATCACATTAACCTTTGAGGAATTGGGATGGTCTTATCTAGATATCAACAAAACGATTTCCTTAAATAAAAAGAGTATTTTTAAGCCTAATATGCTAAATCAACTAACCAAACAATCCAGAATCATTACCTATATTGAAGCAGTAAATATAGTTCAAAAGAACGGTCATTTTGATGAACTTAGTGAGTTAGCTTGTAAGGTCGTATATGCCATCACTAAGAAAATACCTGTCAACTCATCTAGGGTCATGATCCATTATAAGGAGCATGTTAAGACCAAGTTGTTTTATGGACCTTCCTTTACATATCTCTTTGAACATTATAGTGTCCCTTTAGTGCACGAGCCTTCACTCCCCGTAAAATTCAAACCCTTAGATAGTGTCTCCATTGATAAGATGGAACAGGCTTTGGAAAGATCCAAAACACTTAAAAGTATGAAATCATCATCTTCTAATGCTCCAATGCTTGAACAAGAAGAAAGTTCTGAAGATGAGGATGACTCTGAGCTTAAGGAACAAATTGAGACTCTCCAATCTAACATCACCGCCATCAAGCAAAGACGAGAAGAAAAGCACCGATCTTCATGTGAGTGGCAAGAAAAATTTATGAAGGATGTAAATTTACTCACCACACATTTTGATTCATATACCCTCGAGTCAAATCAACAAATGCGATATCATACTAATCAAATGGCTCGACTTGGCGAAAAGTTGGACTCCTATCAAAAAAAGATGGATTCCTATCATTCGGAGATAATGAAATATCTTCATGGATATCCTCCACCTCCACCATTAGGCCTAGGATAAATAACATTTGTGTTCTAGAATTATTTTGGTGTACTATGAATTTTATTATATATATGACAATTCTATGGATATTATGCTATGAATTTATATGGTTGTGAATGAATTATGAAAGGTTATGAATGGTTTTATATGAATGATTATTGACAATTTGAATGCTTATATGTTAATAAATATGGATAGTTATCATTTCGGACTTATTGATGAATGCATAAGCTTATATGACTTACCATGGGAGTTATCATGGATGGTCATTATTGGATATGGATGGTTACATTATGGAATCTTTGAACTCATTGACTATATTTATGATGATTGAATGAATGAAAATGGTATATGTTTTTATAGTTTATGTATAATGCATAAATGATTTTGAATTTATATGCTATGGATTTCTGGTTCAGTCTATCGCTTCCTCTCAGTATATCGAAATTTTCTAGCTTTTATATGTAGATGACATTTTCCTTGATATCACATTTTGGAAATATACATCCCCATTTTGGTGTATGACATGTCTTTTTGGTCATGACAAAAAAGGGAGAAGTTATGAAATTATGATATTGTGCATATTTTACTTAAATTATGATAAATAGGGAGAGTAATAATGAAAACAAAAATTAGTGATAAAGATTTTTAATATCCATGCTTATTGATAGGGGAAGCATATAGATAAATTCTTTCAAGTTTTTGTCATCGTAAAAAAGGGAGAGATTGTTGGAAATATACACTTAAATATTTTATTTTGATGATAACAAATGAAAGATAAATTCTTGAGTTATTATTTTGATCTAATGTGATTACTTGAGATATCTTGTTTAGCCATGAGTTTATTGAGAAAAGGTCAAAGAAAGGTTAAAGAGTTGCTTCAGGAACATGAAGAAAGAAGAAAGGAAGATCAAGCTAAGAAATAATTTCTATGAAAAAGTCAAGGATTCAAGAAGGCATCAAAGAGGAACTCAAGGATTCAAGAACAAAATCAAGAGGAAAAGAGTGTAAAAATATGAATGTAATTTTATTTTGTGTTTGTATAGGATGTATGTAATCAATCTCCCAATCATTCAAGTATCCTAGAAAAATATGGATATACCCTTAGAACCAAGAACCCTTAAGAAAAGTAATTTTGGTTCAGAGTTGATTTCGTCATACCAAAGTATTTTCGGTATACCAAAATCTAAACGATGTCTGGGTTTACAACCGAGAACACCTTCAATAGACCTAATGGATTTCGGAATGCCGAAGTTCTCGACCGTTGTAAACACAATTGGATTTTTGTCAACCACACTATTTTCGGTATGTCGATCTAGTAACTATTTGTGAACATTGAGAAAATTTTCTATGCGTTAGACACAAGGATTGGGACTTATTTTCTTATAAATAGGACCCCCTAAACCTATAAAAAAACTGTATCCTACTTGAGCAAATTGCAACCTACTTTAAGCATTTTCAAACCAAATCTAAGCCTCCAAGAAAATCCTGAGTGTCTTCCAATAGTGAGCCTAGTTCTTCAATCTCCATTAGTTTGGTCATTTATGTTTAGGAGTTTGAAAGCTCTTGTTGTAAAAGATCAAGTTGTAAAAAGCCTAAAAGGAAGATAGTATTCTCCAATTGGGAGAAGAACCATAGTTTAAGTAGAGCTTCGCGAGGGTATCGTCAAAATCAAGTAAGTCATTAAGCTTAGTAGAACTCTCGAGGGATCTCGAGAAGTGGACTAGGTTGGGATTTAGCTAAGTCACTATAAATCTATTGTTGCAATTTCATTGACTCTCTACCCCTTTTGTGCATATTATAATTAGAAATCAAATTTACATATTAATTCATTTTTATAAATATTGCTTGTGCTAAAAGAAATTTAAATCTATAATTTACCTCTAATTCACTATTCAACCCCCTCTACTGAAGTCTTAAATCTTAACACATAAATGCCGAATAAATTCTCTAGCCAACCACATACCACAAACACACTATCATGCACCTAAGAATCTCATGAGCAAAGAAAAGGAAGGTCTACCTCTACCAATGGCATGACGGTGAACATAGCCTCCTTCGGATGACGACATCAGTGCAATGGCGACCGCAAATCCCGCCCTCCCCACCCACCATCTCTCTTTTGTCCCTCACCCTCTATTAAAAGAAATTTAAATCTATAATTTACCTCTAGTTCACTACTCAACCCCCTCTAGTGAAGTCTTAAATCCTAATACATAAATGTCGAATAAATTCTCTAGCCAACCACATAACACAAACACACTATCATGCACCTAAGAATCTCATGAACAAAGAAAAGGAAGGTCTACTTCCACCAATGGCGTGACGGCAAACATAGCCTCCTCCTCTACTTAGACTGTTCTAAGCCTCTTCCTTGGGACGACGACGTCAGTGCAATGGCGACGCACCCCCCCCCAATCTCTCTTTTGTCCCTCACCCTCTCTCTATCTCTCTCTCACTCTCTCTCTCACATGTTAAGAAGAGGAAAAGGAGATGAATAAGGAAGGAAAGAAGGAAGCCAAAAGCACGAAACCAAACCACGCGACCACTCCTCCACTACATGACTTGTGCAATCAGAGGTCAACCATCAGAGCACGCCAATAGACCTCCACAGCCCAGAGCAAACCCTCAAGACTTCCACGAGGGTCAGTACATCACTACAACCATAAAACATCAAAACGTCAAAAATCCACAATCCAGGCGTAAGATGCTACCAAGAACGTGTCTAACATTGGATGCTACAGCTTTCAACATCCAACACACTCGAATTTCCTTATGAAATATCTGACCAAAGCACCACTTCTACATCTGAGTCATTACACTTTCACCTTTTCAAAAATGACTTTTTAAAATAATCTCCTCTTTCCTTTGGGAAGATACCTCCCTCTAGTTATTGATGACCTACACTCCTTCGTATTTATTGCTCTACCTTCAATACCATTCAAAAAAAAAGCCTAATATCTAAGTAAAATCTTTTAGATTACACATTACATATTTCCTTTCAAACTGAATATATTTTTTCTTTCATCAAAATGGCCAATTATATATTGGAGAAGACCATCTCAAATTGCTTTCTCAAATGAAAGAAATGGACGAAAAGTGTCCTATTGATCGATGAAAAGTGTCTATCATGTAATGAGCTCCTAATTTTCACTAATGATATTATGAAGTTGTTGGGGTAACATGTTATTTGAATTTGCTTATCATCGACAACTTCCTTTTCTTTTGTAGGACATGGTTTTTTAGGGGCTTCAATTGAAACTATGGTGTTGGGATTAGGAGGAACAGAATTATTTGAATGTGATCACATCTACATTTAACCAATAAAAATGAATAACAAATTTATTTCAAGTTATTAATCAAACAAAAAAAATAATAATAATTTCTATATGTTGTTTTGGGATTGTAGGCTATAACCTATAAAGATGCACTTAAGTACTTACTTTTAAATGTCAAATCACATCAATCAAAAGTTTGCAACCCAAAGAAACGAAATACACGTTTCACAAAGAACAACATGAAGAAGGAAAAAAACTCCAATCTTTACTTTAAGTTATAGATCTATCTGTATCCTATGTTAGCGATGAGCATATAGAGGACGATAGTGACATTAGCGACGACGAATGCAGGTCAACGACGACAAGGGCAGGGACAATCGATACAAATTGGTGGCTAGGAGGATGCAAGTCAACGGTGCGGTGGGTGGGGACGATCTAAGAGGAATGGTGGCTTGGAGGATGCAAATTGGAGGCGAAGATCGCAGGGACAATCTAAGAGGAATGGTATCGGGGAAGAGGTGGGTCGACGACAAAGAGGGTAGGGATGATGATGTAGGAATTTGATGAAATGACTACTTTGATAGATAAAGTGTTGGTTCTCATTTGGTAAAATTTATAATACCTCCAAAGACGATGTCTATTTCGGACATCTGCAAACGTTCTGTCCCGAAGCATTCATATACGGACGTTTGCAGAGGTCCTATCTCATTTAGTAAAGTATAACAAAAATAGGGGACATTATTAGTACTTCAATCAAAGTACATGGAATTTGGTATTTTTCTAAAGGACAGCTGACGGAGTGGGGCAGAAAATAAAAGTGAACTATTCAATGGGGAGGAGTTTAAAGGTGTTGTCAAACAAGGGGAGATCAATAATTTTCCCAAAAAAAATATAATATAATAGATTAATAGCTTCCTAAATAACTAATTATGTTGAAATATAAATATATGATATGAATACCCTTGAAAAATCTAATAAACTGTCGCTCTTCTAATAAACGGATTGTTTACCTTATTCAAACAAATACAGGACTTACATATCTACAAATATAATCTTTACGATATTGTTTGAGTGATAAATGACCGTGGTGGTTCGTGTATTTCCATCATCATCGATATGGGCATCCATACTTCATCATTCTCCTTTGCTTCGGAAACATGACTTGACCAGAGGGTGTCATTCTGGCTCATTGCTCGCAGACTGGAATCCACTTATTGATTCGATTTGGACCCAATGCAGTTTCTAGTTTGATTTCTTAAAAAAAAGCAAACCAAACTTGTGCTCAAAATTAGGCTTTGTCAAGTGAACAAGCAAAATATGAGGGAGGGAGAAGACAGATTATGAGGAAACCAATTCACAAGAGAAAGAGGAAGGCTAAGCTTCTTTTTTTTTTTTTGTTAACGGTTGAGATAGTAAGAGGTGAATTTTTATACATGTTCTACGATTCGAACCTGAGACCTGTGGCGAGTTTAGAATTCTTCCAGCCACTGTGACAATGAAACATTGTCTGAAAGCTAAGCTTATTACACAGAAAAAGCAGAAGGAGACAGACGCCCACCTAAATGCACTGACCAATTTCAAAAGGAAAAAATGAATAATACTAAAAAGCATGAGCTACTTAAGCCCTGAAAAATCTTTATATGCAAAATAAAAATAGCATCATGACTGTACTGTTAGATTGATGTGGAAACCAATCACAAGAGGAAGAGAGGGTAAGCTTATTTCACAGAAGAAGAGGAAGAAAACAGACACCCACCAAAGTGCCCTAACCAATTCTAAAAGATAAAAAATGAATAATACTAAATTAATCACTGATAAATCTTTATTAAGTGCAAACTGCAAGATTATTGGAACGCTCTTATAGACACTGACACGGTTATTTCTGTGTCTTTATTGACCATGGAGGCTCCCTTTTTTTTATCGCTATATTTTATGCATGTTATTTTCTGTTCATATTTTTATCGGCCTCTTTTGCTATTTTACAGCTTTTAGCAGATGACCCTGCTCAAAAGAATTTCAAATCATACAAGCCAACTGTAAGACGGATTAGAACAATTGAGAATGCTCTCACAGTTGTTGCTGCTGCAGGTATTTTAACTCGTTTATTTATTGCATAATCGTAATTTAGGGTGAAACTGCTAATTGCAGAAAATGTGGTCTAGGAGAATGTGGACCAGAGAACATTTCTTTCTCTTTCTGAATTTGAAGTATTGCATTGTATGCTGTTATATAGGGTTATTTGCCAGCTAACATGGAAATATTATCAGCGATAAAATCAGGGTTTTTCTTACATGTGAAAGTTGGGCTGGTGGGAAGCAGCTGGGTTTTTCAGATAATCCAACTTTTGACATGCGATGATGTGAATCATAACTTCGGTCCAGCTAGTTAAGCCGCTGCTTTAGGCTCCACTTATGATTCTATTCTTGACATCTGTGTTTTTTTGATATTGTTATTTGCCTGGGTTTTATTTTCTGATATTGTTATTTCTCTGTGTTCTAGAATACAAAATATACTTTGTGCATATATTTTTAACTTGCATACTGAAGTCATTTGTTTTGTTTCAACTTTCAAGAAAGTTTAAAACACAAAGCCTGAAGTTCCTGAGTATATGCATGCACTAATTTTTTTACTATTATTGCTTCTGAAGCATGGTACCAAGGATTCTCATCATGATTTTTCCATTCTGCAGCTTGTTGCTATGAAATCTACCAACATGCAGCTGAGGGCTTCGGAACACATAGTAAGTCTTGAGAGCAAATTAGCTGTCTTTTGAGTTATAACTAGACATGGAAATCAAACTTTGGATCGGGTCGGTCCTGGATCGTCTGGTCTGGCCCAAGAAATGACCCAATCCAATCCAAAAAAAATTCAAAGTGGATTGGGCCTGACCAGGCCCACCACGGGCCTTGGGCTAGCCTGGGGCATAACCTGGCCAACTAGGCCCATTCCAGCCCACCATCGCAAGCAGGCCGGGCTGGTGCTGATCAGGCCCGGGCCTGGTAAAAGAACAAAAAAACCAAGGTTCCATTAATGGAATGTTGCCTCTCTTTTTTTTACATGAAAATTTCCTTCTCTTTTCATTTATAAATACACCTATATCCATTCTATTTTTTTCTCACAACTCACAACTCACAACAACTCAATCTTCTATTCTCTACTCTCATCCTCTACAATTCTCTCTCAATTTCACCTCTCTGTTCAAGACTCAAGTGAAGAAGATTTCAAGTTTTGCTGTTTGGCTTTAGACTTCGTTACGTCTATTACTCTCCACTAGCCTCCAACAGTAAATTTTCTTTACTTTTAATCCCTCTATTTTTGGATTTTAGGTTTTGTGGAATAATACTTTTTTATTTTATAATCAATTTTTTATATTAAAATGAAAAACATTGGTGGCCTTGATTATATCCCTACCTAGGAGTCAAACCAACCCCAAAACACCCCAACACAATCCATAGCCTCTAAGAAACCTAAGAAACAAAGTTCTTAAGTTTGGGAGCATGTAACTTTAGACCCTGTAGATGAAAATAGGTGTTATTGTAATTATTGTAATACAACATACACATATCCTAGGGGAGGAGGGGTAGGTCACATAACTAGGCATTTACAAAAAATGTATAGTTAAACATATACACATAGGTTCTAGTACTGATATAGTAAACTAGAAATATAATACAGAAAAAGTTAAAGAAGGTATAACAGAATTTATAGTACAAGACGAACAACCTTTTTCTTTTTCTGAAAATAAAATTTTTGAATCATGTGTACAAAATTATTTAAATCCACAATTTAAAAGTTTTTCTAGAAGTACAACAAAAAATATAATTTATAAAACATTTAAAAAAGATTTAATTGGAATATTTTTTAATTTATTATGTAAAATATCATTAACATGTGATGTTTCGACTGGTTTAAATAATTTTCTATACTTATGTTTAACTACACATTGGATAGATAGAGAATGGAATTTACAAAAAAAATTGAATACATTTAAAGTATTTGATCATCCACATACTAATAAAGCTATATCAAATATGACAAAAGATATTACTAAAGAGTATAACATATTTTTTAAAATAAATACAATATCATTTGACGATGCTTCCAATAACAATGTTACAATAGAATTATTAAAAAGAAATATAAAACCAATATTAAATGGTGAATTATTTCATTGTAGGTGTTGTTGTCACATAATAAATTTAATTGTACAAGATAGTATAGAATGCATTAGAGCTTATATAGAAAATATAAGAACAGTTATTTTATTTATTTCAACATCAACTAAAAGATATCAAGGATTTAGACATGTATGTGCACAAAATGGTTAAAAACCTAGAAAATTTAAATTAAATATTCCATATAGATGAAACTCAACTTATGATATGTTAAGTTCAAGTCTATCTTATTGCAATATAATTACAGGATTTTATAATGCAAAATCTAATGATTTATTAAATGATGAAGATTAGCCAAATTCTAATATAATTCATAATTTTTTAGAACCATTTTATAATGCAACAAAAAAATTATCAGGTCAATATTATTCAACAAGTTCTCTAATTTTAATTAATTTATTTAATATTACAAATATTTTTTCGACAATATAGGAATATTCTAACTTTTGTAGATATTATTAAATTAATGGAAACTAAATATAATAATTATTGATATGAGCCTCCAATGTCGGTATGTTTAGCTTTAATTATGGTTTCTAGACATAAATTAGTTAATTATATAATACTAATACATGAATTTTAGTAACATGAATAAAAATGACTATATAGATTCATATAATAATAAAATAAAGACAACTTTATAAAGATTACTTTAAGAATATGTTTGAAATTATGGTAAAAGTAGTAATAATAGTCACACATCTAGTTTTGTAGGAACACATATAAGTAGTAGTAGTGGTAGTTCTTTTTGAAGTAGATTAAATAAAAAGAAAGAAAAATATGTAAAATCAACTACAAATAATGAATTAGAAAATTATTTAGAATGCAAGCTTGCTTTTAGTGATTTAGAAATGGAAAACTTAAACACATTAAAGTAGTGGTCTAGTACAGCAATTAGATTTCCTATAATTTCAAAAATAGCAAAAGATTTACTAACGATTGCGACGTCAACTGCAACATCGGAATCTACATTTTCTACAGGAAAAATAGTATTAAATGATAGAAAATGTAGATTATCTGAAAAGTCTGTAGAAGCCTCTGTATGCTTAAACGATTGATATAATGCGGTTGATCGTTTTCAGGGATTAAGTTTGAACAAGGAATCAGAAGACAACGATGCGACGTCAACATCAACGGGAGGACCAGAACAGACGTTACTAACGAGTAAAAGTGTAAAAATGTAAAATTTATGTACAAAAATAATTATGTACTTTTTAATCATTACGTAATTTTTATCTTTTTATGTATAAAAAATTTAATTATTTTTTTAAATTAAACGACCTAATGAACCAACCCAATCCGATCCACCAGGCTCTCGATCTGACCCACTAACCAGGCCATTGGCCAGGTCGAGCCAAAAGAGTAAAAACTTCAGCCAATAGATCGACCCTACCCGACTCGATCCAAGTGTGGGCGCGTTGACTAAATTTTGGACCGAGTAGGCCCAACCTAATCCGTTTTACAACTCTAGTTATAAGCCGCGTATTTGTGCTATTAAATTGTAGATTCAAGAATTCGTTATCCGTGTTGCGGAGGCATGGCTTTCAAAATGATTGTCGGAGGTCGTATGAAGTATGAACTGAATTTGGATTTGAAGAGAAAGTAACATCTAGGTTTTTTTCCCATCCCTTTTAATTACTTTGTTTCTTTGCCCAGAGGCCAGAGCAATCTTTTGAGTTAAGAAAGGTTTCCGCCAACTGATTCTACAGTAGTAATGACAGATCTCTGTTATTCACTAGTTTGTACAAATTCTTGAGGTTGAGCATTTAGCACTGACAGGATACTTCTCTACGTTTATAGCTGAAGTGAATGACGTGATTTTGATCAGCTCCCCTTTGCGTACACAGAACCTCAATTTCGCACGTGAAGCGGTCAACTGTGGCCGGCTTTCCAATCTCGAACCTCAATTTCAGATACAGTTTCGTTCTACTTGTGTCACCCTCTAGCGTCATGGATGCAACACAGAAGATTATCAACCTCCGTAAATGAACTAGGTGACGATTGACTCAAAATGCAGAGAAGAAGCTACACTAATCCAATACCAATCAATGGTTTGTTCCTATCGACACTGAGATTCCTATCAATTCAGGAACTGGCCTTAAACTGTAGTCAAGTTTCTGTCAAAGTATGACAGCCTCAAGATAAATGGAGTAGGTTATCAGGAGTTTGTGAAGAACAAGGGATTGTTCACAATTGAAGTATTTTAAGGAGGTGCCTTTAAGTAAATTGTCTTCGTTTTTCAGCATTTCAACAACTCTACAGAGTAGGAGAAAACCTGCTCTGGCGAAAATAAAGTGCTCTGAGAAAAACTGCGTTACTGTGCTTCGTCACTCGATTTCTTCTGCCTCCATCCCACCCTTCTCCATGGCGGCTCGTCGGCTGCCCCTGGGTCGCCGTGATCCTTACTTTCTCCGCTCACGAAAAGCCGCATCGGGGAGAGAGCGAGATGAGTGCGCTGGGCCTGAGGCGGAGTCTTCTCGGATGGTAACTTCTGTCCTTCCTTCTTCTCCGATTTGCCCATTTAGGGGCAATCGAAAGAGGAAGGCCTCTGCTTCTCTCCTAGGGTCGGTGCAGGAGAGTTTTGATACCCTCGACTCTTTCCGGAGAAGATCCCCCTCCGATGACCCTAGATCTTCCAAATCTGGAATCTCGGTGATCTTCTGCGATCTTTCCCCTTGCTTGAGCATCCCTGTCGATCGAGATGTGAATATATTAGTAGATGTTCGTTTTATATGCAGACTGATACCTCTGGGTTGGTCTTACTGTTTGGCTTCATGTTTTTTTGGTAATAATATTATCTATGAATATGGATCTGAGATTGTGCGATTTTTAGCATCCTCTAGTTGTGGTTTCCTTGTTTTTTATGATGCTTCTGGATCGCCTGTGGTTTTTCGATCGATCGGGGAGTCTTCTCCCCTATACATCGAGGGATCCTATTCATCTTCTTCGCATATTGTGTGTTTGGATCCTATTTTTCTTGCTGCTCCGGCGAACCCTCTGCAACTTCCGGTGGGTCGGTGGAGGGAGGAGCCTGCAACCAGTAGTGGCGTGGCTGACATGCTAGGTTCTGCACAACCCTCGTACTCTGTGTGGGGGTATTCCCATTTTTGCCCTCCTGTTTTTAGTGCGAATAATAATATTCCCAGGGATTTAGTTGGGGGGCTTTCTGGAATTTCTGTGAGTGATAATTCACTCTCTAATTTCCCTCCATTTTCTACTGACATGGTGGGGCCTTGGGGATCACATCTAGCAGACGAGGCGTCGGTTTTGACTGACCCTTGCCCTCTTTACGTCGATTCTGTTTTTAATGAGGAGAGAGGGCCTCTGTCTGGGACTGGCGGGGGGGGGGGGGGGGGGGGGGGGGGGGG